>OU015490.1:26941792-27026792 GCA_907164885.2 Dolomedes plantarius
GGGGGGAGGGTCTGAAAGGGAGCTATTACGCACACGAAATAGATACATGAATTATACACGAATAATGAATATGATCCAGAAAAACAGTCGGGAACGTCAACTTTCCCGATTCCACCGATTACCACACGCCCCCAACCCCACAAAAAATCGTGTACTGGAAACGCTAAGCAAGAAATTGTTCCCCTTTCCAGAAAAGGTGACGCAATACATCTGGAAGAAAGAGTCAAAATACATTCGCTTGTCGTCATACTATGCTCCCACCCCAGAGAATGAACCGAACAGAACCGCTACTACATATCATCGGTGACCGCTTCCTACACACACACACACACACACTATAGTTGCGAGCAGCACTGTTAAAAGGCTAACACCGGCGAAGAGGAGATAACAGTTACTTTTGTGATCGAAATGAAATCAGGAGTACTGTATTCTATATATATATATATATATATATATATATATATATATATATATATATATATATATATATATATATATATATATATATATATATATATATATATATATATATATACATATACATATATATAATCTTTATTACCTTTGAAGCCAGTGTGTTCTGTTTGTGTTTCACGGGAGACACCTGTAAGAAAAGGAGAAAAAAATAAAGATTATACATACATATACACGGAAGTGCCAAAAAAACTGGAATACCTGTCTAATACCTGGTAAATCCACTTCTGGATCGTAGAACTTCAGAAACACGACGAGACTTGGACTCTACAAGCTCTCTAAGGAAGCCCATAGACAATGGACACTTTCCTTCCTGAAAAGGGGGTCCACAATTTTGTAATATTCCTAGATGGTTGATCTCTGCTTTTAACGGGACATTGCACGGAATCCCAGATATGTTCAATAACATTGAGACGTCTGGATGAGAATAGGAATATTTCATGTGTCCAAAACTCAGATGAATTCTCCTCCAACCACAATTTGGTGGCTGTGGATGTATGTGGCGGCGCATTCTCTTGTTGGAGGACGCCCAAACCCATTAGAGTGAATGCATGGCAGGAATGGCTTTAACACGACTGAAAGGATGTTAACGTTGCGTTCATCTGTCAGATAAGTTGTAGATATATGTGGGGTCTTAATTCATGCAAGTTCAACACACCCCATACCATTGCTGAGGCCATACCAACCTGTAACAGCCCCTCGTTGACAGGCTGGGTTCATTCTTTTATGGCGTGTTCTTCACGCGCAGACCTTTCCATCTGCCCGAATCAGTTGGAAACGAGACTCGTCAGACCAGGCTACCTCTTTCCAATTTTCTAGAGTCCAGTTTCGTTCAGATGTCGTTGAAGATGTTGCCACGGCTACTGTTGAACAGTCAATGGATAATGTTGTAGGCTGTAGGTGTTCCCTATACCACTGTGGCTTAGGTGTTCCCTATACCACAGTGTGTAACATACTCAGAAAAATGGTGCATTGTTCTCGAGCCCAAACGGGGCGCAGAGCTCTGTGTCATGAGGAAAGCAATGGACCTCGGGTTGGGCATCGGTTATTAAAAACCCATAGTATGCAGTTAACGTTTTTACAGTCTTCACGTCGATGTTAGTAGAGGCCCCAGCATTGAAATACGATGTTTGTGAGACTCTCACATAGTCTGAAAACAGACTTAATCCTAATTTGGGAAAATCCAGTCCAGATGTGACTGTTTGTTAAAAGAATCGTGCCGAACGTTAAATAGATAATGATGCGACGGCCATTTCCTTAAGTAGAAAAAGGGTCCTCGGTTAGAAAAATATCACAAAGAGACAATAAAGGACCCGGGGTGTCGGGCTGACCAAAAGGAACGCAGCCTGAGGGTGACCTGCTGATGCACCCCAGTATAGGGGATTGCATCAGCAGTCCCCTATACTGGGCCCCTATACAAGACAGGAAAGAATGGAACCTTCGAGAAAGGAGGAAAAATGTATAAATGATGAAAAAACTATTAGACAGGGCTTCTTTTTAGACTAGATTTGGACTGTGAAAAGACGCCACGCGCGAGCACAGAGACGGGGTTCTCGTTTGGACTTTGAATAATGAACCCCTCTCTCAGGAATGTATCAGCGTTCTTCGGAACAAACTTTTGTAATTTATTATTAGCCAAGATTTTGATGTTTTAATAAACTAGATAGAAATAGGAGACATTTCTCCAATTATGATTAACTCTACGAGACACTGATTTAACGGATCACGACGATCCAGGTTTACAATGTTATTTGCGCCGATGGTGTATTCATTTTGCTTGATACGATTCTCGATAGAAAACGCCAGTCGTGAACATCGGGAGTCTTTCGACGGCCACACTGTTCCCGTAGGTTCAAAGTTTTAATAGAATTCTTGCATTCAAGGTACACCCTTGAAATGGTCGAATGGGAAAAATCTGTACTTTGCCTTAACTCCGAAATGTCATGACCCATCACATAAGCACCAACTATAATACGGTATTATAGTTGGTGCCTGACTAAGGCAGAGCTTGACTAAGGCAGGGGCATACGGGGCAGTTGCGCCGGGCCCTTACATCAGAGGGGGCCCCCAAATCGAATAGAAAGTTTAGTATTAAGTATTACGTTCTTCATTACCGAAGTAGTGAAGCAGAGGGGGCCCCCAAAGAAGATTTTGCCCCGGGCCCCAATTAGGTTAAGTCGGACCCTGATAATACTTCATAAAAAGTCGATTAAATCCCGATTATCTGCTATTTTACGTGAAAAAAATTTTGTTCCAGGAACACCGATAGGTGATGCTGTACAACAGAAAAATATGAAAAAGACAAAATAATTATAAAAAAAACACATTCGATAAGAAATTTTTCCTTTTTAATTTCTATTACCCTTATGGAAAGAGAGAAGATAAAAAAAAGAGGTAAAGAAGCTTCAACTGCCATTGTAACTGCAATTTCGCACTGTAAGCACAAAAATTGCAAAAACCCATGGTTTGCAGCCATGCTCTGGGTATAAAAGAGGATAAAAACTGGGTAATGTACTTCTTATCAGTGATGGCTGTCACGCTGCCATAATGCGCTTTGCTTGTGAAGCTCTTTTATGAAAACAAAGGTAAATGCTGCAGCTGCACTTCGCGAGTCTCACCGACTTTTGCAAAGACGAGAATTTGCGCAAAGAACCATTTCTTCCACAGGGCCTCATGAGAATGATCTCTCGGTTCGAGAAAACTGGACATCTTGGAGTT
This sequence comes from Dolomedes plantarius, assembly GCA_907164885.2. Taxonomy (NCBI): domain Eukaryota; kingdom Metazoa; phylum Arthropoda; class Arachnida; order Araneae; family Dolomedidae; genus Dolomedes; species Dolomedes plantarius. The sequence continues at coordinate 26,944,985 of OU015490.1, forward strand.
CAGCCGGGTCGATGACGCAAATAGGTTCGTTCAGATGTCGTTGAAGATGTTGCCACCTCTATTGTTGAACAGTCAATGGATAATGTTGTCGGCTGTAGTAGTGCACGTGCAGTGTCACGACACCTAGGTGTTACCAGTACCACAGTGTGTAACATACCGAGAAAAATGGCGCATTGCTTCCCTTACAAAATCAGTCATAACCAACAGTTGCTGGCCATCGACAGGGAGAAGCGACTGACCTTTGCATTGACTTTTCTTGCTAGAGTTGAAGTGGATGCATCGTGACCATGGCAGATTCTGCGGAGCGACGAGTCTCGTTTCCACCTCGGTAGAACAGTGAACACCCATAACTGTCTCATTCGGGACACGGAAAACCCCCGTATCTTCCAAGAGATTCCACTCCACTCACCGAAAGTTACAGTCTGGTGTGGATTCACAGCCACATTCATTCTTGGACCTTTCTTTTTCGAATAAGCTACTCGCAATGGTCCTGTGGCTGCACCGCGACGGCCAACAGGTACAAAAGGATGGTACAGGTACAAAAAGACAGGTACAGGTCAAAAAATTTGTTGTATCCCATTTGCAACAGCGGCAATGTTTTGACTCCTTTACTTTTATGCATGATGGATCGCCTCCACACATTGGACTCTGTGTACAGCAGTTTCACTAACGTTCCACTAATGACAGAATAATCAGTCTTGTGTTTCCGACAACCTGGCCATCTTGTTTTCCAGATCTTTATCCGTGTGATTCTTTCCTGGCTGTGGGGTCACTTAAAAAATCTTGCCTATCGAGGACGTCTGGTAATCTTGGCAGACTTGAAAGAAGGTATCACTCTGCATGTGAGAAGCATTGCAGTCGACCACTTGCAATCCGTAGTTGAACAACCTGTCCAAAGACTGCAGATTTTACATCTTCAAGAAGGGAATCAGCATTCCCTGCGTCGATAGAGTTCCGTGGTCACATGAATGTTTGGTACGTTCAAATAAAATGTGTTTTTGTGACTTTTCAGCATATGTCCAGGTGTACAGCGCCATCTATCGGTGATTTCTGGAACAAAATGTTTTTACGCGTAATCCCCGTTTCCCCGTGTCTTGAATAATAGTATGTGTACAAAATGTGAAGCCCTTACATGCGAAGCCCTTACATGCGAAGCCCTTACACTGAGTAGTTCGATATACAGGGAGGTCAAAGTAGGGGTGTTTTAATTCTAGCCACCCGTCGCAGTGTGGAAACATGATCAGGAAAACGAAAATAATGTAGATGAAAAAGATGTTTAATTAAATGGAATTATTTTTACCTTTTTTTTAAAATAAATAATTACATAGCTAACTATATATTTAAGTTGCTAAGCCGACTTTTTGGGCAATCCGTGAGAGAAAACTACTGCATCAATTTGCTTCATTTTGGTCTTAAACGAAGGTTTGTAATCTGTAGATTTCTCAAATTTGGTTTTGGTAACCGCAATTTCTATTAATTAGTGATAATTTACAATTAAAAATTGGTTTCTGCGCATGCTCAGTGGCATGTTTAAATCTGTCTTTGGAAACTCACTGTTTCTGCGCATGCTCAGTGACATGTTTTAATGGTAAACACGTTTATTCAAGGAGTCTCTCTAGATCTCTCTCTGCCATTTTTATTTTTATGATAATTATGTTTGTGAAATATAAGATTAGACCTCATGTAAATTTGTTTATTTCCTGCTGTTTACTTAGCGATAATTTACAATTTTAAAAAAAAATAATTGTTTTCTGCGCATGCTCAGTGACATTTTTATATCTGGCTTTAGATACTCACTAAGCACGAGGCCGCTTAAACACATCAATTTGTTTCTTGCGCATTATTATGATTTTCAACATTTGGCAATGATTTGTTGAGTATAATTTGTGTATTAGTACATTTATTTACTATCTAACCGTCATGTTTTGACGAGTTGCAACTAGTCTTATTTTATTATTACACGTTTTTGTATCAAAACTAGAACACACTATTTTCTCTTTACCTTGGAATCCAAAGCTACAAACTATAATGAAGTTTTTTTTTGGAGCAGTTAAGTTTTCAGCAAATGAAGTTTAGTAATAAGTTAAATATTAGGTACTAAATTGTAGTCCATGTCCAATTCGAACAACTGATATCCAGTTCGAAGGTACTATGTCCTTACATATTTTATTCTACCATGAATAAATCGAAAAGTGGTTCAATAATTAGAAAAGTTTTTTTGTATTATTTTTACAAAGGTTACAGACCATAAAATTAGTAAATATCAAAATACATTGAGCTGCATTACTGGAGTAATTCAGGTATCAAACTTTACCTTGAGTTTTCCAAAAGTTGCAAGGAACAGACAGCTCTTTTTTGTTCTAAGGTATCGACGTGCTTCTGCGAGACTACATAGGGCAAGTCCAGGGGCGTGCTTAGGGTTTTAGCGGCCCTGGGCGAAACACATTTACTGGCAATAAAATTTCTCAACTATTCGCAACTCTCGTATTTTGCAAATATTTCGTGAAAACGGACAGATTCCAACAAAACGGTTTGTGATTCTTCAAATGACTGTATGTAGTGACTGACAAATAGTAGAAAACTAGCCGCTGCGCGACCAGCATGGTCACTTTTAGTTTTATATTTTCTTTTGCAAAAAAACTCAACTGAAAGTAACCAAAAGAATGTTACCATTTCCTGTCATCATAAATATGCCTTGTTAAGGGGTATTCTCTATAAGGCTGATTCTAAATCATCGTGATTAAAAAATGTGAATTTCCATTACTTCAGAATAGAGTTAAAGACTGAGAAACCCAACACCAATGATTTAAAAAGTTACATCCCTCTCTATATGTACTATTTTTCAAAATTAAGATATCTACACTTTATCATTACATCAAATAAGAAATTGTTGGGGAAAAATTTTTCACATAAAAAATGGAGTAAAAATTCAGCAAGTATTAAAATAATTAGAGGGGATTACATCACTCTGTATATGTACTATTGTTCCCAATTCAGATATCTAAACTTAATCATATCAAAGAATAAATTGTTGGTAAAATTTCTTCACTTATAAAATGGAGTAAAAATTCAGCAAAAACTGAAAAAAGTGTAGAAAATTAACTATTACTGGCTCTCGGTTGCTATGCTAGCGACGGTTAAGCCTATCTTCGGGATCATTTATTCTCTCTCTTAATAAATTATTTCTTCTTCGCTTTCTTTCTTGAGACCGTTCTTAATTTTCACTTGATCACGCAGCTCGCTTTCGAGCATTCCTGATTTCAATGCGTAAATCCATGTTGACACGTGGTTGCAAATTGCGGACGGCCTCTAATGTTTACATCCAGTAGTTTCAGCCGTTGCCATTCGGAGTGTAGAAATATCGTCGATTTTTGTGCCGCATACCTACACGTTTTATATATATAGATGATATTGAAAAAAGGGATTGATAATCAAGGTGTTACTATAACTGAATTGAAGATAAATCATGTTTTTCTAACCGAGAAATTTTTCGAAACAAAAGGGTAGTTTGTCAGTTAAGATTCTTTCTACGATTCTTTTCAAAAAATCGAAATATATTTCTTTTCTTATAATTTGAATTATAGAATCCGCGAAAAATGAGGGATTTCTTAAAAAACCCGTAACATTTAGAAAAGTAAACAGGAAAACCAACGTAAATAAAGCACAAATAAAGCAGAAAGATGCAATTATTTTGCATGGCTTCAACTTTTTTGAGCTGCCACTAAGTTCGTTGCACTGATGAAGAAGCTCCTTTGTAGCTTCGAAACGGCCGTATGCAAAATAATTGCATCTTACTGCTATTTCTGCTTTATTTACGTTCGTTTTCCTGTTTATTCCTCGAGCACAAAGGTTTTATCTTTTCTTTTCAAAAATTTAGAAAAGTGTTGCGATGAGGAATAAAAATGGCGGCCCTAAATTTTCAGCGGCCCCGGGCTGTTGCCCTGTTCTCCACCCCCTAAGCACGGCCCTGGGCAAGTCCATTTCCGCACTAAGGGTTGCCCTTCTTACCTCACACAAATTTACGCCACTCTAAAAATAGACGAAATTATAACGACTGTCCCGTTTCAATTTGATCAACCCTTATACACAGCTGGCCTAAGCACGCGAGAGGCGTGGTCTTCACTTACCTCGTGCGTGAGGCGAGACGTGCCTACGCAGCGCGCAGGTGAAGGTGATTCTTCCCAACGAAGATGTTCCAAAGAAGCCTGATGACGACTGGGGGATATCTACAGTCCACCATGTACGGTCCTGTGTAATCGTCTCGTCACGGGTTATGTCTGTCTGTCCGCCTTCCCCCGTCTTCCATCTGATGGTGCAGAAGACGGATTCCGGAATCCCGGGTGTCAAGAGTTTTCTATGCAGGGATAATACAATAGCTGTATTATTCCTTTTCCCGAACATTGCATTATTCGTTTCCACGAATATTGCTATATGCCAGCACATATTGAAATATTCCACCGTGGCTGAGCGGTAGGAGCTAGGCGGGGAGCCGGAGCAATCCGGAATCGTCCATTCGAATCGGGCGAATGATTCGTCACGAAACTCTTGCCTCACATGACCGAGGTCGAGGGTGTGTAGATAGGAGCGGTTCGTCGAACAAACGGCGACGGCTGAAGTGCGGATCGGCTGAGACACGCGAACCGGAATCATTGGTGCGTGCACGGAAAGGGGTCCTAGAAAAACAGGAACACGTCATAGTTAGGATTGCCTGCAAAAGAGATAAGTGAACGGCGCTGGACATTCGACTCACGCCACGATATTTTCCAACCAACCCCCACCGTATTCTCCAGACTCGTCTCCCCGGTTTCATATCATGAAACACGAACAGGTGTATATATACACACAATTTATATATATATATATATATATATATATATATATATATATATATATATATATATATATATATATATATACTAGCATTATTGCCCGGCGATGCCCGGGTAGATATATAGATATAAAAATTTTGATGCATTCCATCAAAAAAATACTGGGCTGCACCCCCCGCTCTTCGTGTTCATCTGGCTAGACAAATTGCGCTTAGCGCGTTTCTACTGAAATGATATACAGTTGGTTCTCTGTTTAACGACTTTCAAGGGACCGTGAAAAATCGTCCTTAAGTAGAGATCGTCCTTAAACAGAATTTGTGAAAAAATAACATTTCCCTTCACACTTTACAGGCTTAGGACTGACAATATATTTCTTCATATATTGGAGTGTTTAAAAATGTTATTTTCATTATTATCATTATTTTATTCACAAAAAGTTATTTTAAATTGCATTGAAAAAAATTACATTGAGTACAAACAATACAATAAATTACGTTTTAAAAAATTCAAAAAGTGTTGATTGCTTCATTCGCCTTGTTTTCGTTATTCTCTTTTCCAGATTTTCTAAAATGTTGAATGAGTCAACCTTCCATTTTCTATGTAATATATCGTCGGAGAACATATAGAGGAGAAATTGCATCTGTGTAAGACGGTGGCAGTGTCTCGTTTTCTTTGTCTTATACTTCACCTTCTTCGTCTGACACTGTGTTTTCGTTTACAATATCTTCATAAATTTGTTCTACATTTCTGAAATCTGTTGTTAAAACATATTTATCACAATTGTAGAAATCTTGAATTGAAACATCCCCATCTTCAACAAGACTTCTCCATTCTTCAGGGGTAATGTCATCTTCGTTGATTTCTACATCCGTTCTTTGCAGTTCCACTACAAGTTCTTTGTGAATTCCAGCAACGTGAAAGCAGTTTTTTATTGTGGATGAAGAAACTTCTTTCCATGATGATGTTATCATGTGCATTGCTTCCAAGATTGTAAATTTTCTAATTTTTATACTGTCAGCCGCATTGTTTATTAATTTCCTAATTAATACTTTCTGTAGTATGCTTTCACACTGCGAATGATACCCTGGTCTAATGGCTGCAACTTGCTAGTGCAATTAGCTGGTAAGAAATGGATAGTCAAATTTGTAAGTCCAGGGATATTTGGAGTATGTGCAGTGCATCGGTCGATTAAAAGTAAAACTTTTCTCTTTTCTCGATGCATTTTTGCATCAAATTTTCTAATCCAGTCAATAAAAATTTGTGATGACATCCACGCTTTATTGTTATTGCGGTACTCACAATGTTTCCTGGTGATATTCTTAAAACACCTTGATTGCTTTGATTTGCCTATAACTAGTGGTGGAAATTTCTCAGATCCATCGGAATCAGTGCACAGTAAAACAGTCAATCGTTCCTTACTGTGTTTTCCACCAAAACACTTTTCGCCCATATACGTTAAGGTTTTATTAGGCACCATATTGTAGAATAGGCCCGTCTCATCTGCATTGAACATGTTCTTCTCATCATATCTATCTAATATCCCCTTCAGCACTATTTTCCATTTATCCACTATTTTTTCATCTACGGAGCCACTTTCGCCAGATATGCTTTTAAATACAAGCCCGTATCTTTCTTTGAACTTTGTTAGCCAACCAGCCGAAGCCTGAAAATTTTGCATTCCAAACTTTTCTGCCAGAATAATAGCATTTAAATATCACTCCGGAAATTGGAATGTTAGATGCTCTTGCTTGATGAAACCATTGCAGGACTGCCTTCTCAAACTCTTCTGATCGGTCACATTGAATTTTCTGCTGTTTGGATTTGGATCCCAAACCAAATTTTTGTGCTGCTTCAAGAATTTTCTCTTTGCTTGCTAAAATGCCTTTGAGAGTAGACTCGGGTAGCTGAAACTGTCTTGCGAATTCGACTTTTGTTATTCCAACACTTTCTTCCCAGTTTTCAATAATTTTCACTTTTTCGTGTAGCGTAAGATGCTTTCGCTTTGATGGCATTTTGCTTTGCTCACCTCGTATTCGCACTGGAATGAGCTCCTACACACAACCATGAATTCTCTAAACACGAACACGTGCTTTCTAGAAGGAGTGAGAGTTTTGGACAGTTCAGTAAATCACATGACAACATGGTAGGTACAATAGAGTGATTCCACACCCGCACTAAGAAATTCGATCCACCAGGGAAGAATGTTCGATCTTCCGAGAAACAGTAATCCCCCCCTCTCCCCCGGTTTTTTCCACTGCAACAAGTCTATGATTGCAACAAACATAAAGGAAATTCCGGGTCTGTTATTGAAACCAAACTCCCCCTCAGAAAGTAACCCTCCTGTAGATAAAATGCTGAAGAAAAAGTTTATCATGTAAGAAAAAAATCGTCGTTAAATTGAAACAAAATCGTCTTAAAATAGAATTTTTTTATGTCGAAGGGACCGGGACCAGGAAATATCGTCTTTAAATAGAGATCGTCGTTAAGTAGAGCGTCGTTAAACAGAGAACCAACTGTACAAACAATAAGAAAGCAAGAAACTTTGAGCCTGCGGACCTTCGTCTGATTTTATTGACAATTAATAACACCGTGTTGCGGGATTCACACGTTTGGATTGAATAAGTTTACTGCTTAATTATATTTGTTAGATACTGTTTAATTAGATTTAATTAGAATTGTTTGATCCACTGTTTAATTAGAAATATGTTTTATAATTTACATTTGCCTTTATTATTTATTTTTCCCTTAAAAGCTCAGTTTGTTCCACAACACCCAAGAGACGCACTTTTTTCCACATCACCCAAGAGGTAAAGTGCAAGATGCATTATCCCCTTTATTTATTCAAAGTAAGGCGCGATTTCACATGAAGCCTATTTTCCTTACTTTGGTGATTCGGTTTTTTATTGTCGACAGGCCAAAAACCGTATCGGTTTTTAATTTTCCCAAGGCCAAAAACCGTTGAAAAAGCGAATTGTAATTCAATTTTTAAATTTCCTAAGGCCAAAAACCGTAGAAAAAGCAAATTGTAAATCAGTTCAACGATGAGAAAAACTGCAAATAACAAAGGACAAAAACAGAGCCGGGAAAGTTGTGTTAAAACATACTAATTTGAACTGCATTTTTAAAAAACTCCCATCTCAGTTAGTCTAGTGGTTAAATTTTATCTTTTACCGTATTTTAATATTTCTTTTGTCAATTTATTTCGTTGTTATGCACGTAACGCAAAGTTAATTTGAAGTATCACAAAAAGAAAAGAAACCACATAATCAGCATTTCATAAATTACATTCTAAAAATTAATCTTTAAAAATTCACCAAAAATCAGAAAAGGGAGGTAGGTAAAGATTCGAAAATGATTTCGTTTTAAAGGAATTTTTATATTTCTCGTGATATAAATTTTATAACCCACGGATTATCATTTTAAATGCAAACTTAAAAAAATTAGAAAAGCAGCTTAAACATTTAATTTTAAAAAATCGAAGAAGAATTTTTCCAAAAATCTTTCTCAGTTTACCCCTTCACTATAAACTCCACTATAGAAGAATCACCATGCAGAATTTCAGCTCTTCATGTCCAACGGTTTGGACTGTGCGTTATCTGTCAGTCAGTCAGTCAGTTAGGCAAGGCCAAAGTTTATTACCATGAATCCCCTTCCCCCCCCCGCGCACCCCTCTTCTCCCGCGCGGGGGAAGAGGGATAGGGTCGTATTTCACTGAACGCCTGTATCCACATGGGGTACCTCGCACCTCTTACGGGCACAAAAAATCATTAAAAAATTAATTTAAAAAAACTAATTGAGACCCAAACTTTGTTTTTGCTGATTTAAGTTTCTCGGGTCCTAAACATTAACTGTGCCGAATTTGGTCTCTGTGAGTGAAACATTCTATGATTCTATAAGGGACAAACAAACAGACAAGCTGTTTTATATATATATATATATATATATATATATATATATATATATATATATATATATATATATATATATATATATATATATATATGTATTGGGTAGGAGTCCCAAATATCGCCGCTGTGCCTAATATCGCCTACTTGTTTTTCCAAAGTATGGTTCGCGTTATGTATGAGAAAATGCAGTAACTTCGTAGTTCTGGGTTTGTACTAACAGCGGCGATAGCGACGACGCTCTTATCGCCGACAACAGAAACTATATGGTGTCTGAAGTCGTTTTGGCTGTTGTCTTAGTAAACTTTGGCTCCAAAGATTCAGAATCCAGAAACTAAAAAGTGGATGAAATGTCGAAAAAAAGTTAGGGTAGGCGATATTTGGGACACTTACCCTATATATATATATATATATATATACCCAACAAACACAAAGTCATCGGGCCGGGGTCGGAAGGTTCCGGCCAGCCGATTTCACCACTGCCGGGCCGGCGCATTAGGTCAGTATCGTTTCCGTCACGGCTGTGTCCTCTCGCCCGCGACTACCCCGTCGACTTCTGGGCCGCTTCCGGTAGGAATCGAGCCATCGTTCATCCGACTGCGAACCGTTAGGCAGCCGCGATTAAGCCATCGATGCGGACAGATAGCCGGAGCGTAACCGGAGGTTGACGGGCCGGTTACGGGAGCAATAATTGGTGTCGACATACCGTCATCTACCCATCTCGTAAACAGCAATGTGCCGTAGGTCCGGGTATCATGCCAGCATTCTACCAGAATCGGACCGCCGGCAGTTTTTCAAAGTTTTTCGTAGGACCCTTTCGTTTATATGCTTATTTATTTCATTGACGATTAACCTCTGATATCAACCCTTTCACTTTTTTTATTATTATTTTTTTGCCTTCATATTTCTAGTATTCAGTTTTGCCTTATGTATTTTTAGGTATTGCCAAATACTGATCTTTGTTATTACCTAAAAATTTGCATATGAATCATTAGTTTACTTGTTAGAACAAAACCTCATTTCGTATTAAGATACATTTACCCAAATTTGAAATTTAAGATAACATTAATACCAACCATTAAAGCTAAATCATCTTTCCATTCGATCTAAGGTTCCAGTTTGTTTTTTTTTAATTTAGAATGAGATTATAGTATGTAAAACAGTACTACTTTAATAATTAACCCAAAAAATTTGTACTTCCCCAGTATAAAATTTATTAACATAATTTGATATATTTATCTTTCAAACCTGAGTAATGTGTAGTGTGTATGATGAAACCCATCTTTGTGAGCTTGTGAAAACTTGCTCAGAATTTATTTAAATTATTTTTTGGTGTAGAGTTAATAAATGCAGACACACATGTTTTTAAATACAGAAAAGAGCTGGTTTAAAGTAAAAATAGTTTATTTAGAAAGTACATAGCACATTTACACAATTTTTTTTCTATATTTTCTACAAAACAGGATCCTTTTGCTGTACCTCTGGCTCCATCTTTACAGCATCTAGGGAAAAAAAAGAAAGAGAAAATCAGTTCATAAATTTATGTGAAAGGAAAGTGACTCCCATCCCCAGATATAATTTATGAATCAAAAGAATTTATTTAAATTATTTTTTGATGTAGAGTTAGTAAATGCTCTGCAGATAAGAAAATTATTTTTTGCATAGTTTTGTACATTAAAGGGTAATTTATTGTTGTAAAAATAGTTGATTGTTGAAAGTAGTTGAAAAAATTCATTGTTGATAAAGTAGAATTAAATAAATCCAATTAGGAAATATAAATTCTGAGACAGGGGTTTAAAAAAACTTGATATAAAACAGCACCCAACACATGAGTGCAGTTTTAAATCTGTTGTCATTTTATTGATAACTACTTCCGAGAAGTAAATTCCTACCACATTTTTTTTTGTAAAACCAATTACATACTGTGAAAACTACATCATGTAAAAAATATTTACTTGATTAAATAAATATACTAATAGAAAATAGTTATAAAATATTTGTAAAGAGTATTCCCCTTTTCACTAAATTTCTCTCTGTACAGTAGAAAATCCAACCATGTCGATTAATTTGTTATTATATATATAAATAAAATAGGGTAGATTGCCTTGATAAGAGTACAATAATCAGTTTTTAATGTTGAGCATAATTTCAGCTCAACATTGAAAGCTGAATCAGAGACTTGTCTAGAATGACACCAAAATTTCCTCTTCACTATTGACAATAATGCTGTTGAAAGTAGAGAAACACAAGAATAAAGATTGAATGCTAAGTAAAACATTAGCATACAAAATCTTAAAACTTCTAAATTTGATTACAACATGCCATACAGAGCATTAATACAGATGCTGGGTCAGATTTAGAAATTAAAGATTTTATATAGTATTCAATCTTCATTCTTGTGTTTCTTTACTTTCAATGTGAGAGTGATTCTCGATAGTGAAGAGAAAATTTTGTTGTCATTCTAAACAAGTCTCTCAGTCAGCTTTCAATTATTGTACTCTATCAAGGCATTCTAATCTATTTTATTTATATCTGTAATAACTAATCATTTAATTGACAGGATTGAATGTCGTACTGTACTCAGAAATTTAGTGAAAAGAGTGAATACTCTTTAACTAATCTATTACTATAATAATGAATAAAGTAAACATTTATTATATGATGTAGCTTTCACAGTAATTGGTTTTACAAAAATTGTGGTTGAAAGTAATTTGGGATACTAAATTCTGCATAGTATTTTAATAGAGCATATCTTTTGTTACTAAATTGTCAAATTATGGTGGAGATCTGTGTATAAAGTATTTTTTATTTGCGAGCAGCTGTTATTAGGGATAACCACAGTAAAAAAATATTCAAAATATACTATTTAGATTCAGTAATTACTAAACAATTGTTATGATATATTGTTTGATTAGTCTAGGTTAATTTGAAAAATGAGGTGGGTAATATTGACTAGCTGTCAATGTTGAGTGAAATGGCATAGATTATATTATAAAGCGTGAAAAAACACTTAGACTTTTTGAACCAAGCTTCTAACCCAAATTTAAGTTTTTTAAAAAATATTTTGCTAATGAGAGTATTTTCACAGATCTTAACAATGGAATAGAAAACCTGTATAGTCAACAAATTCATGGATAAACGATTCAGTTCTAAAAGCAAAAATCCTGGTTTCTGTATACTGTTGTAACATGATTATTATAAAAGTATACAGAAACCAGGCCTTTTGCTTTTAGGGCTGCATCTTTTATCCATGACTTAGTTGACCATACAGGTGTTATGTTCGATTCTTTAGATCCATGAAAATATTTTCAATTTTAAAAGTTTTATTAAATTTTTTTTAAATTTCTGGTTAGAAGTTCGGTTTGAAAAGTTAAAAGTATTTTATTGCACTTTGTAAAATAATCTATGCCACTGCACTCAACTAGAGAATAAAATTAAGTTTTAGCAGTAAATTTACTTTTTTAGCAGTAAATTTACTATTTTTTAAAAAGTAACATTACATTAACCAAAAGGTATTAAATACATGACTTTTTTAAATACCTCATTGAATCTTGTGTATTACCAGCAGCAATATTAGACACTGTCCAACAGACTTTCTGAAATGAATAAAAATAAATATATAATAACACAAGGCAAGCTGTTAAATTATAATCAGAAAAATTTCTCCTCACATGAATTTTCAAATCAGATTGAGTGAAAATTACTCATAATGGAATATGCACTGAGCATATAATTTAATACCAAAAATTGCCTGGTGATTAAAAGTTGAGAAGTAATCAGACTTTCAATGTGCTGAATATGTTTAGCACAATATTTAAATAAGACTTTAATATACATGAACTAGATTACTACCTCACAAAACTTCCAAGAAACAATTTCAACTTTCCATAAAACTCCAACTGATGTTTAGAATCAGTTGAGTTATTTTTCAGGCACAACTTTATCAACATATTTAATTATGAAACTTTGAGAAAGTAAAGACAATTTACAATGCATTTCCCCCCATTTTTTTAAACAGCTAAACAAGATGCTCAGTGGAATTTTAAAAAATTTAGTACAATCAAATATTTGACAAGGCAATAAAAGAAATTCTAAGCATAATGCAACAATTTAAAGAACAACATAAAACAGATGCTGTCTATGATTTTTTTCATTAACCCAAAGCTCATGCTTAACTTGAAGAGTTCAGAATCAATGGGGAGAAAAAAAAGTACTAATCAGAATTTTTGAAAAAATTCCAGTTGACATACCATATACGAGATGAGGTACTAGTTCCCAGACATACACTTAACTAAAGTTTAGATTTAATGAGTTTCTAACTCTTAATTTTAGGATAGTAAAACATAGTTATGTCTTAACTGGCTAATGTGTGCATGTGCACGTAAGAAAGCACATAATAGATATATTTAGGATAAAATATTAAAGATATTTTTTTTACTGCCTTCATCTCTAATAACACAGATAAAAGTGATTTCAAACACGATACAAATTATAAAATTAAGGGGCTAGGGTTTGAAGTCTAAGCTTCGATTCATTTTCGAAAACCTGTGTCAACGAGATGTTGTATTGTGACCCAGACAATTGGCGAAACTTTCCAAACCTATTTTCAATAATGTCGGTTTGAATTTTTCCTGTTAAGAAATATGCCATCCCCAATTCATTGCAACAATATGTTCACATTTGAAGTACAGCATGTGTAGTGTGAGAAAGTGTGGTATATGTTTTAGTTAAAAAGCCAGAAGTATATTTAAGAGAATTCCAAGTATCAAGCCAAACTAAGAATTTTTGTAGGTACATAACCTTTTCATTGGATGAATTAGATGACAAAGACTCACAATACACATCTCGTTTATGACCCCCTTTTAACTTACTTTACACATTCATTATCTTCCACCATTTAATAATGATTGCAATATATTCAGATGTTTCTAAACAAAAAGGTTCATCAGTATGTGTAGAAAGCACTTTCAACCCTTCAACAAAATAGTCATTGAAAATTTTAAGGCATAGTTTTACATTTTGTCTCTCCATAGAAGATGGAGTTTTTAAAAGTTAATCCAAACACATATTATGTTTAAATATGTGTTTGGATATAATTATCCAAACACATTATGATAACACTATCTGTCCATCCTCTAAAGAATGGATACTTTTAATGGTTCTAAAAGAGGCAGTTTTAGTTAAGTTATGATCATTAAAATCAATAAAATGCATACACTGACCATAATTCTTCTGATTCAGCCAATTATTTCTGACACACTTCAGAATGTGTACAGGATCAAAAATATAAAATAATGGTCTATTAGGATTTGAAGGATGATTATATAATATACTTAAACAAGGGGGGTAGCAAAATAGGATATTGTTTAATAATAAAGTCAGTTGTTCAGTCAAGAAGTCAATTATTGTATTTTGATGATGAGAAATTTTATGTCTTAGAACATCAAGCAATTCAATTACCACATTTAATACATTTTCACCATCACTCATTACTGTTTTCATTTAATCCAAATTCTTTATATAAGTATTAAGACTTAAAATGGAATAAACATGTTTAACAGAGAGAAAAATGTATGGCATGCATAAAATTAAATTTTACCAAAATTTAAAATTACTTAGCCCATTAATTAATGATCTAATACATCCAAAAGCAATTTCCTTTTTACTACTTCTGTAATGAATTATCAACGAACCTCTAACAACTTATCAGGAAATTCTAAAAATATTTTTAAAATTTTAATGTTAACCATTAAGAATAAATAAAGCTTGGCACTTCACATTTTCATAATATAAATATCATTTTTCTGTTATTATAAAAGACTCTGTAAACCAGGCGTTTTGCTTTTTGGAACTGTATCTTGTATCCGTGAATTCATTGATTATACAGGAGTTCTATTCCATTATTAAGAAAGGGTTATTTCATTCACTTATCAAACACACATTTTGATATAATAAACCACAACTCACAATGAATGTCTTATCTACAGTTTTATAAACAAACTTTGTCCATGAACAGATTTTATATTTTCTAAATAAACCTTGGCATTTTATACTTTTATAATATAAATCTCTTTTTTTGGCAAGAGTTAAAGACTTTCAAGTTTTTTCACAAGAGTTAACATGACCAGGGAGTCATGTTAACTGAAATCCCTGGATTGCACTTTCTCACTCATCTAAAACCTTAACAACAAGCTTCACAGTTAAAAAAGAATAAATAAAGAAAATCAATATTCTATCCACAAATTATTGAGACCAAAGTTTATGAGAAAGTTCAGATTAGCGTCTAAGTTAAAAAAACTAATTTGAAATTTTTAGTTGTTTAATAAATATTTTTATAGTTTTTTCATAGAAAAATTTAATTAGTTAAAAATAAATCTAAAAAAATATTAAAAACAGTGATTTTGGCCACAAGTCCACTGCTGAAAATAAAAGTATAGCTCGAGAATAAAAAAAGGTAGGCTCAGTGACGTTAAACAAAAACCTTACATGAGTTATGAGATCCAAGTGGTATTTGTCTTTCAAGCCCGAAGTTAGATTCCAGTTTCAAAATTCTGTAAAGAAACCAATATTTTCTTATAATGCCATAATAAAAATTTAATGTTTTATCAAACCAAGAAGTATTGAAAAGTAGAGTTCTTTATAAACTTGCTTATCACTAATATAAAAAGGGGAAAAGAAACTAATTTTACCCTTTATATATATATATTAAGCCAATAAGTTCACATTTATTTTGCACAGCATGACAACAAAATAATTTCCAAAAGACCTTTAGAGATGAACAGCTTATAGATAGTTATTGAGAACATTCTCAGATTTATAAAAACTCTTATCGTACAATATCTATTACAATAAAGCAATTTTTTGTATGTACACATTCTGATAATCTACAAATCTATATACTTATAAATATATAATTTAAAAACATGGAATGCAAATTAATAAGTTAAGAAACAATTTATGTATCTAAATAGTCTATTTTGGAATAATTTTCACTGCCATCATCTCTAATAACACTGATAAAAGTGATTTCAAACACGATACAAATTAGAAAATTAAATGCACGTGGCATCTATATTGACACAAATTTAAAACTCTAAACTTCTCATTACTCCAGAGGTTCTTTGAATGAATTCAGGAATACAATGGAGTTCACATACATACAAAAATTAATAATTCTTGAAAATATATATACACTCAATTGCAAGAATATATACACTCAGTTGCAAAAAGTATGCACCATTATGTTATTCCTAAAGAGTGAAATTGTTTTATTTTATATCTTCAGAGAGAGTAGAAATATAATCTAAATATCAAAGCCAGTTCAAAATATTGATTAATAGCAATTGAAATTCAAAATGTTCCTTAAATAAGCTTTTTATTTAATGAGATATTCAAAATAAAAAAATGCTCCAATATTTGCTATTGTTTCAATATTTACTTGACATGTGGATACTGATTAAACAATATTTTGATCTGGTTTTGAAATTTTGAATATATCTTTGCTCTCGATAGACATAAAGAAATTTCACCCAGTAGGAATAACATATAAATATATAGCAATTGAGTGTACACATAGAACATTATAAATAGAATTTTAAAAAAATTATATTTTAAGGCTATTAAGATTATACATGAAAAATACCTATTAGTGTTTAGCATTTAAATTAAAATATATAATTATACTAAATACATTCTTTTAAATTATGAACACAAAAATTTTAAGAATATTTGTTCTTTATTTCTTTATAATGTATAAAATGCAGTGTATTTTATAAAGTTTACTCAAAACACAATTTGATAAGGAATTCAATAGATCCTTTTGTATGATTTACAAGTTCATTTTTAGAATCTTTTATAATGTGGAACGTTTTTGAATCCATCTTTTAACATTTAGACATGGATAATTTGTTGCCTATTGATACCTGGCAATAAGAACATTGTAAAATATATTTAATAGGAAAATGGACAATTTTTCCACCATTGAATACTATGCATGAATTTACTATGGAGGAATCATGTGTAACTGATTTATCAATCCAGTAGTAAAAAAATGTTTAATTTGGATTAACATATTAAAAAAAATTTCATTATAATTTTCTTTCAAATTTCTTTAAAGAAATAAAATGGAAAATATTATACTGGAAATGAAAATACATTTTTATTTTTCAACTATGTAGATTTGGAATTGATATTTGTGTCATGTATTTTATACTTTCTAAAGGATATAAAAATCTAAATAGTGCGTACAAATTACAATTCTAAATATTAATTTAATTAGCAAATACTTAAGACTTTCACAAGAGTCCATTTACTTCCTTTGTCCATCTAAAATATTAACTGAAACACGAATCTTAAATTATTCCGAAACAAAATGTTTTTATTTATACATACGAAAGTGCTCGTAAGTGCCATAAGTATTGCTAATTCAATACACTCAGTTCAGTAGAGTTTGATCTGAAATATGGTCAATTCATATATAACTTGGATTAAAACACTATCTTATAACAGAAATAGAATAATGTTCACTATGTAAGGGTGTTAAATAAAATCTAAAGGCAATAATTTAAGACTTAGGGCCTGTTCACATAGGAGTCCGTTGCGTAGCGTTAAGGGAAAGATGACGTTGAGACGAAAATAAACCAATCATAGGCGTTAAAAATTTTATTGCTAATCGTTTGGAGGCCTATGATTGGTTTATTTTCGTCTCAACGTCATCTTTTCCTTAACGCAACGCAACGGACTCCTATGTGAACAGGCCCTAACGAATGAAACTTACTTGTGGATTAATTTCAACGAACTTGTAATCAATCTTTAATGGCGCCTTTTCAATCACGTGCAACTGAATGTCCAATCAGATGACACTAGTGCATTGTAGTATGACGAGGCGAAAAAAAAGATGGTTTGAAATTTCATTATGCTATAGCTTTCAAAAGCTGCCTTTTGGTATTGAATATAAAATTTTATTGCTCTACTGAAATATTTTTCAGGTGCTTCAAAATAGATATTTTTGTGAAAAGAGATAAAATTCTTTTTTTCTGTTTATTTTATGGTATATTAAATTAATAATATATATTTTTTGTAAATAAAATATTCAAAATATTTTTACAAGAAACTTAGGTATTTCTAAGTATTTCTAATTTTTAGATGTCATTACAGAACAACTGATTTTGTAGAATTTCGCAATTTTCATCATCTTAATTTTACAGTAGTATATTCTTATAATACACATTGGAATGAAAAAAACAATTTTTAATTAACGGACCTTAGTTAAAATAAACAAATCACATTTATTTAGAAAAATATTAATGTAATGTCTTTAAAGGCAAAGTGTTATTTTGAAATAAACATTCATATTTTTCAAAAGTCCATAGTAATCATACATGGTTTGCTTTACTTATTTCACTGACACATTGAATTGCTTTCTGTTTGTCATCAGAAATATGCCTCTTCATAGGAAGTCCTGTTACTTTAACATCATTCCATTCAATCATATCAATATAATCCTTGGCATCAAAGTTTATACGTTGAAATAAAAACTTTTTGATGCCACCTTCATTTTCAGCCCTTGCTTTTAGATTCCGGGGTAATCCAAGCTCTCTCTTACATGACTGCGATCATCTGATATCATACAAAGGACGAGATTTTCAGAAGCAGATTTCTGGCACTGGAAAATGTATATAAGATAGCATAATAGCATTTTTCAATGACAACAACCAGAATTTAAACATTACTGTAATTGGAATGGGTGGAACTGCCGTGAACACTGGATTGAATAATGATGTGGTTCGTTTATTTGAAAAGGAATTAAGAAGGCCACTGCAGTGGTTGATTTGTCTATTTCATGGAAATGAACTGCGCCTACGTCCTAATTTGGAGGAGAAATAGGTAAACAACTAGAAAACTGCTATGAACTTCCAGTAATTGAATTATCACCTATTGAAAATGGCATTCCATTACTAGAAATTAAGGATGATTTAAGTGTGGACCCAAAATATTTGTTAGAAATGTCTAATGCAATCTCTGTTGGAAGGTGCTCTTCTGATTTGTCTATGAGAAAACCAGGAAAACTTTGTTATTCATGATAGCTTACATTAGCAAACCAAATACTTCACTTGTATGTGGGAACAGAATGTACTGCAAAAAAAATCTCCGAATACTGACTGAGTACATTTTGTAAGTATATGCATCTGTTTCGTTTCACATAAAGCGGAAACTATCTTATATCCATGGATCGAAGCACTTGTGGAAACTTGTAAGCTATTCACGTTACCTCCATCAGACTCTTAAAAATGTAATTGACCCAGTCATTCAAAGAAATTCGTACTTCGCTGCTTCTGAAAATCTCCTCTTATGTATGATATCAGTTGATCGCAGCCACGTAAGACAGCTTGGATTACGCCGGATTCTAAAAGCAAGGACTGAAAAATGAAGGGGGCATTGGAAAGTTTTAAGTTCAACGTATAAACTTTGATGCCAAGGATTATATTGATATGATTGTACGTAAAGATGTTAAAGTAACAGAACGAGGCATATTTCTGATTATAAACTAGGAAGCAAAATAATCTGATCAGGAGAGTCAACGTACTGACTTCAGCAATTTTCCATGTCACACACAAGCAGTAGAAAGGATTGTTAAATTCGTTACCGAGTCACCCTTACCCGTCCGTGGCACTTCTGCAAGAGTTGCATTGATAAAAACGAAAATACATTCTCAAAAGATAATGCCAAAATTTAATAATAAAAAACAAAACAAAACACAATTCAATGTGTCAGTGAAATAAGTAATGGAAACCATGTGTGATTACTATGGACTTTTGAAAAACATGAATTTCTTTTTTTTCAAAATAACGTTTAACATCCCCAATCTCAAAGAACTTTTTAATCTTATGCACAGTAAGTGTGCGTTTAAATTTTCTTCTACACCCACTTTTGATTATATTCCTAAATCTGAAAAAGTTAAACCTCTGAATCAGGCTGATGAGCTTAAAGCAGGGTGTTTAACCTTTTGCAGCATCTGGGCCACATGGTAAATTTTTTCAAGGCAGGCGGGCCGCATAAAAAAGTCAACTACATTCAAAAGTTTAGTTTTATTATGAAAATGAAAAATACATTGTATATGTAATGTATAAAATATTATAATCTTGGTATGCAATGTGATGTGGTAATTTTGAACGAAATCGAACATAATGTGATTTTTTAAATTTGGGTTGGTCTAAAGCGAATTGCTCTCGAACTTAACTAGCATTAATGATCGAATCAATCTCTCAAACCAATTTTCTATCCTAGGAAACTGTCGTAATCCGGAGGAAAGAAATTCCCGCTGCTAATGATGAATTTCCTGTTAGGCGGGAAACCAAACCTGAGCCATGTTTTTTTTTTAATGGCGGAAGGGTACAAAGATACCCTCAACAAAATGTACAACCTAGTCAAAATTCAATATCCCAAATCAATTTCATGAAACTTTCTCAAAATCTTATCTGAAAACATTACTGCAATTGGATTAATATCGGACCTTTCAAAATTACTTAATTTACTTACGCATTGAATTTTTTTGGAAAAAAAAATCCCAAAACCGAACGGCCACTTAAAAATTAAAAATTTATGTTCCGATCTTAATATTTCAAATCTTACCCAGTCCATTAATTGTTCACAGGTTAATTCTGATAGTGTTATTCTGATAGTGTGGTTTCTGATAGTGTTTAACATTTTTCCTTTATTTTTCTGTTCCATGCGAGGCAGTTTCCTCTTATTGAAGTTCCACACTTGATACCCTATCAGGGAATGCTGGTGTGGGGCGTTCGTTTTTGCTTCCCATGCTTCAGTCCTCGGTTCGATCCTGCAAAGTGCAGTTCTGTTATCTGTACTCACGGATGTTCAAACCTGCCAATTTAATTTATTAAATATAACTTACTTATTATTTTAAACTTAATTGTCTTATTTTTTATTTCTAACATTTATTTAAACTAATTTTTTTGCCTTTTTTTTTCTTATTGTAAATATTATTTCTCGTATCCTGATTCAATTACAAAAAAAAAACAATGTAATATATATTCTTCAATGTACGTACTGAGGATAAAGGGTCTTATTTTTTGATATTTTTTGGTGTCTCATGACATCTACTGTCTATGTCTCTGACATTACATTACATTAATATTTTTCTAAATATGTGTGATTTGTTTATTTAACTAAGGTCTGTAAATTTAAAATTCTTTTTCTTTCATTCAAATTTGTATTATAAGAATATGTTACTGTAAAATTAATACGATGAAATTCGAGAAAAAATTCTACAAAATCAGTTGTTTTATAATGGCATCTAACAATTAGAAATACTTAGAATATGTAAATTTCCTGAAAAATATATTTTGAATATTTTATCTACAAAAATATATATTATTATTTTAATATACTATAGAAGAAATTTAAAAAAATACAAATTTTATCACTATTTCCTCTCTTATAAATAAAGAGTGGTGAAACAAGGACCCATTTTTAAGTAGATATTTAATTTCTCCAGTAATATATAAAATTGAAACTAATTTTCATCTGTTTTTATAAGCTTCTAGGGAGTTAAAAACATACACACAGAATACAATCTTTACATACAAGGAAAATTATGTGAATTTTCACATAATACAATTATACAATTTCACATAATACTTTTCACATAATACAATCTTTACATACAAGGAAAATTATGGGAATTTTCCGCGTAAAAGAAGTTTCACAACAATGAAATAAATATTTTTGAAAAGTCTGTTAAATTTAATCTTCGCCTTCCCTTTCAAATCCATAATTCTGATGCAGATATCTGTTACTTGTGGTTACGAATCGGAGGTACAGTTCCGGGACGATGCAGGGTAAACGATTTCGGTGCGATTCATATCAACCCATAACAGGCCCTGAAACACGTAAACGGAAAGCGTTTCCCCTTCGGAGGTTCGTAAACAACCCGCCAGTGGCCCGACAAAATTCTCCCGTACTTGTCGTTCAACCGGTGCCTCCAGCACTGGCCCGATAAGCTGCCGTCAGTCCTGTGTTTGTTGGGTATATATATATATATATACATATATGTCAAGGAATTAGTGGGAAAAGAATAAGTAAACAAAAATTTAAAGGGAGCTTGAGGATAATTTATATTTTGGCTCCGAGCGCCATCATTTTCACAGAGCTTACTTTGAAATGCTTCGCGTGAATTGAGAAAGGGAAATTCCCCTTTTTGAGATGTGGCCTTGACACGCGCTGTGGTCAGGCATCGAGTGTATTTCTAGAAGCAAGCATCGGCTGAAGCTGGTTGGGGGGGTATGAATGGAAGTACCTTGGTCCACTTGGACTTTATCTTCAGTAAGCAAGTTAATTGTCATCAAGGTATGTGTGCTCAGTAAATAAATTTTAAGTTAATTAAGTATTAAGTTACGAATCAGAACAGGTAAGGAGATTAAATCTTAAAGGAGGAGGAAAAATTAAGTATATAAGTTAAAATAGAATAATGGCTCGGAAAAAGTTGAAATAATTGTTAAGAAAGTAATTAATTAAGTAATGCCTAGGGAAACGAAAATAAAAAAGGCCCTTTTCAGGGTCGTACAACTACATAACGAGAGGATTGCGAAGCTTCGAAAATGAGGCTAAAGTAGCAGGAGGGAAAATTTGCAAAATGACGGGAAGCACAGACGGGGATCGAACCCCCGACCTGCGTGTCCCGAGACGCGAGCGATAGCAGTGTGCTACGAGAGCACGAAGGGAGGTTAGCAAGATAGAAAGTGTATCGCGGTGGGAGTACTATTGTTAGCTCCTGAGAAGACACGCCCGTGGGCGTTTACGATTAACTGGAAGGGTGTGATCGTAGGTTGGAATCTCAGCAATCGTCTCGTTACGTAGATTGGGGAGATTGTCAAAGAATCTCTTGGAGATCTTATAAGCTTGTTGGTAATATGACAAAATGCCGAAGTCTCTCCGGATAGTTTTATTAGAAAGATACTGGAATGCACAGCGGATCCGCCTGAGAGTTCTGTTCTGTAAGCGCTCGAGTTTATGAATATGGGTTTTGGCCGCAGAAAACCAAACTGGAATTGCGTAAAGGGCAATAGGTCTAACGACTTGTTTGTATAGTAGGACTTTATTGTGCATGGAGAGATGGGAGCTGGTTAGCAGGGTGCGGAGTTGCGCTGTGGCGGCATTGCATTTCCTAATGGTATCCATTACGTGGGTATTCCAGGTAAGCCTACGGTCAAGAGTCACACCTAGGTATTTTGCTGTGTTTTCCCAGGCAAGCGGGGAGCCGTAGAGATAGAGAAGAGGAGGATTGTGAAAGCTATTAGAGAAGAAGATCGCGTGGCACTTGGAGGGGTTGATTTTAATTTTCCAGCGTGAAAACCAATCCTCAAGGGTGCCAATATGACGCTGCATTTGAATAGCGAGGTAGTCAACGTTATGTGAAGTAGAAAGGATAGCAGTGTCGTCCGCGTATAAAGCCAGAATGGTATTATTGCCTCTCGGCACGTCGTTCACGTACAAGTTGAACAACGTGGGACCCAAAATAGATCCCTGTAAAATACCAGCAGTAATGCTATTATGCCGGGACATTTCGTTATTGACGCGGACGACAAAATTTCGACTAAGTAGGTAATTATTGATCAAATGTATGAGACAATCTGGCAAGCGAATTTGGATTAATTTAAAGATAAGTCCCGGATGCCAGACTTTGTCGAAAGCGCACTTAATATCAAGGAACAGAGCTGCGGTAGGTCTCTTTTCCTGCATCCCATCACGGGCAAATTCGACTACCCTATAAAGCTGTTGCGTCGTAGAGTGTTGAGACCGAAATCCAAACTGCTCTGGAATAATTATGTTGTGCTGGTCAAGGTGCTGGGAGATTCTGTTAAGAATAACTCGCTCCGCAATCTTACTCAGGGAACACAGCAAGCTAATAGGCCTGTAGCTCTGGGGGTCATTACGATCCCCCCAGCCTTGGGGATTACATAATACTAGACGTGGGGTGAGTTCTGGAAGTTTTCAGAGGGCATGCGCGATGATTTCTCGCTTGAGTTTTAACAAAAGATTTATCAGAGCGTTCTTGTGTCCCGTACTGAGAAGTAGTGCGCTTCACACGAGATGATAGATCGAAAGTGGCACAGATTGAATCGGGTTATTAATCAGTAATTTGAATAAAGGATTTGGTTGTAATTTAAGTGTGTTTAATTCCGCAGGTCTCTGATTGTTCTGACTGCATATATTTTAAGAGTAAGTATTAGTGCAAACGAGTTTGGAGGGAGTGTGAGAATTTAGGCTCGTCATATATATATATATACACTGCTGGCCACCCAAATTGCAACACCAAGAAAGATGATTGATTGATCAACTTATTTGAAGATTCACAGGGATTTTAGGTCTTTTTCAAACCAAAATTTTAATTATATATATATATTTAATAAATTATTGAAATTTGGTTTCAAGTAACCCCCTGATTGGGGTTACTTGGACCACACCTACATTTTGCATGAAATATACAATTCAAATAGGTAGTGGGTTCAAGTATCCCCTAGGATCTTGAAAT
Organism: Dolomedes plantarius; assembly: GCA_907164885.2. Taxonomy (NCBI): domain Eukaryota; kingdom Metazoa; phylum Arthropoda; class Arachnida; order Araneae; family Dolomedidae; genus Dolomedes; species Dolomedes plantarius. Next base: position 26,969,269 of record OU015490.1, read on the forward strand.
AAAAATAGAGGCTAATGTATGAAAAATTTATTTTACATTAAAACAGAAAACAAACGTTTTTTTTATTTGCAAATCTGATTTTTAACAGTGGATGCGTCTTCAAAACTAATTTTACCCAGTCACGCCCAGGAAGTTTGTTTTGGAAACATTTCACTGATCTTCCATGCATTGCAAGGTAAGACTAGTCAACAAGTCCAGTTCGTCCACGGGAAATCTAAAATCACAAATTTTGTCTAAATGACTGGCACAGGCCAACGCTTCTTTACTAGTAAATATGATTGGATGTCCAGGTTTGTTCAATAAACCATTCTTCAATCTCCTTTTTATAGTGGACCTACTAATTTTTAAAGTGTGTTGAGGCATCTCTCTGAGACATTTCTCCTGACCTCACAGCATAAGGTGACTGCCTACGTTAAAAATGCCATTTTTTGACTATTTTGATCAATTTAATTTTTTGCAAGAATCTTGCAATTCAATCTTTTCTCTTTTCAAAACAGTTTTGATTTTCATTCTACGTCAATTAGAAGCAGAGTTATAGCTATTTTAAAAAACATCGTCTAATACAAAATTTAAGTGACAAACAACTTTAAATGCGTCCATTTTTTGACCATTTTGGTCAATTTTATTTTTTGCGAGAATCTTGTAATTCAATCTTTTTTCTTTTCAAAACCGCTTAGATTTTCATTCTATATCAATTAGAAGCAGAGTTATAGTTATTTTAAAAAACATCGTCTAATACAAAATTTAAGTGACAAACAACTTTAAATGCGTCCATTTTTTGACCATTTTGGTCAATTTTATTTTTTGCGACAATCTTGAAATTAAATTTTTTTTCTTTTCAAAACCGCTTAGATTTTCACTTTACATCAATTAGAAGCAGAGTTATAGTTATTTTAAAAAACATCGTCTAATACAAAATTGAAGTGACAAACAACTTTAAAGGCGTTTTTTTCAGAATTATGTTTTTTAGCACAAATCTCTACCGTTATCATGATATTTCAGATAATAATGCATATAATTTGATAAAATTTTCAGGCAATGTTTTAGATGCTATTGTTAATGAAATGACGTACAATAATTGATGTATAATAAATAGTTTTTTGTTTGGGGCTGTTTTTATAAGGAAAGGAATGACGAATCGGGGAAAATTTTCATATTGGAACATAAAATTGTCTGTATTATTTTTGCATTTTAAAATTTCTCTTAGATTGTAGGTCATTTTGAAGATAACTGTCATATGTATCATGTGTAAGAAGGAAATTAAAATAGTAGCATTAGAATTTTGTTCAGAGTGATAAGCGTTTTAGCTAAATTTCATTAAAAATTACTTCAAATTGACCAATTTATAAAAAAGTATGGTATTTACAGGAAAGTTTTTTTTTTTTTTTAAATGCTAATTACCATAAGAGACCAAAAAATCCTTAAAAAACAATTTTTTTAAAAAATTGGCTCCGAACGTAGGCAGTCACCTTACATTCTCTAATTTTTCAGCTGTAAAATCCGCATACTCTCTGCTCCCAGGAGAGTTCTTGTAATTTTGGGGCATTTTTGTATCGGGTCTGCGAATTAATGCACATGAACCGGTTTAACCATTTAATAAAAGGAACCCGACACGAAGTAATGATATTAATCATTTTTGCAGTGAAATTTGAGGATGTCTAATCAAAAATGTGGCTAGGGGTTAATCGGACCCACTTCCTTGCTTGGGTCCAAGTAACCCAATTTTTAGTTTATCAGCACACTAGTTAATACTTATAAATTTTACTGGGTTAATTTATTCAATTCCTACTATTAGTTCACACTCTCTCTATATACAGTATGCCCACTAAAGTCCCTTCCCACTCTCTTAACTTCGGAACGGCTGCTGCTATATTCATAAAAGTGGTGTCTAGGTATAGTAAGGTAGCCATGCGCTACTGAATAAAACCACCTACCGCGCCACCTGGTGGAAAATAGCGGAGTTAGCATTCCTATCTCGAAAACGGAATGAGATAGAGGAAAAAAGTGATTCACAAAGTTGTAGAGCATTATCGATTTAGTAAAAAAAGACACCTTGTGGACATTAATGCGAAGAATAGAATGGTTAAAAAGTGCATTTGTTTTTTCGTGATTTCCTACACTGTGATGTCATGAAACTTGAACGGAAGGAGAAATGATTATCTTTCGGGCAAAACACGACACCGCAATGACGGTGAGAAGTTTGAACATCTCAAATAAAGGTATATTGTTAAAACTAGTTGTTTTTTTCTTTCTCAGATCGTTTTGTCACGTCACAATGTAGGAAATCACGAAAAAACAAATGCGCGTTTTAACCGTTCTATTTTTTGCATTAATATCCCCAAGGTATCTATTTGTACTAAATCGATGATTTTCTACAACTTTGTAAATCACTTTTTTCCCCTATCATTCCGTTTTCGAGATAGGATTGCTAACTCCGCAGTTTTCCACCAGGTGGCGTGGCAGGTGGTTTTATTCAGTAGCGCATGGCTACTTTACTATACCTAGACACCACTTTTATGAATATAGCAGCAGCCGTTCCGAAGTTAAGAGGGTGGGAAGGGACTTTAGTGGGCATACTGTATATCTTGTTCAAATTTTCAATCGTTAATAAAATACTTTTTATTCATCCACTCAAGTTCAAATACATTTTTTTAAACTTGTAGTGGATGACACTTGATGTGAATACAGTTTTTTCAAATATTAATTCATTAATTAAATTTAATTAATCAATTTTAGTTTTAGACTATATATATCTTGTTCAAATTTTCAATCGTTAATAAAAGTACTTTTTATTCATCCACTCAAGTTCAAATACATTTTTTTAAACTTGTAGTGGATGACACTTGATGTTAATACAGTTTTTTCAAATATTAATTCATTAATTAAATTTAATTAATCAATTTTAGTTTTAGACCTAGAGCGTCTCTTACTCTTGAATAGTAATTTCCCTCTTGTTACAATGTAAACGGTAGCACTGCGGTATCGCGGGCTTCTCCCGTCCTGTAGGTTGCGAGATCGAATTCCCAACCTGACAAACTTTTTCTCTCTCTTCCCCCCCCCCTCCCTCCTAATCTCGCACAGTAGGCAAGGTTCTGGCAGGCAATCCTTTTTTTCAATTCCTACTATTAGTTCACACTCATATTTTTCTTTGTTGACCTAAGTAGGAATTGACTTTAAAAATTTTTTTTTATATATTACTTGTTCTCTATTCATCTAAAACTATTGTTATATTCTTAAAGACTGTATTTGAAATGGAAATTTATCCTTACCTCATGTGGAACTGTAGTGAGTAAAAAAGTGAAAGTGGAAGTTATAAGGTCACAGAAAATCGCGTTTTTATCTCAAAGCAACATAATCTAATATATAAAAATGAATGTTTGCATCTCTGTAATTGTATAGAAATCCACAGTTTAGGAGCAACGATCGTGAAATTTTACATACAGGCGTCTTTAAAAACAGCCGAGGGTCTGAAGAACTTCAAAAATCGAAATTAATTACCGTTGATTTTTAATTAATAAAAAACCAACAATTTGTAAGCTGTTACACTTTGTGGAATCACTCCTCTGAATATGGCGTCCACGTTAGGGTTAGCTGACAAACAGCGAGCGAAAAGATAAAAATAAATAAAATCAAAAAGTTTCAAGTTATATATTAAACCAGAATAATAAATGAAAATAATAATCTTTCAAGTCAGATTTTATACTCTAAAATAAATCGGATCCAACGGCATATTGACACTCTCACACGCGATGGAAAATTCGAATCAACCACGCTAAGTGTCACGATCTTTTTTAATCGCTACTGCAATCCCCCTAGCTAATGTCTTTGTGTCTATTGAAGAGTTAAAGACTAAGCTTCTATCCTGCTAACTTATTTCTCCCTTAAAACTCCTCTTACTCCATTAATGTATGTATATTCACCAACCCATAGCAACTTTCCAAAAAACTGATTGCGTATATTTTTTACTTTACTCAACAATGTTGTGTATAATCGTGGCGTATTCGTTAAAATGGTTCGTTTGGTACCCCGTAATACTCGGGTTCGAGTCGGGATCGCGCAAATTCTGCTAAACCTGTATTTTCAGCTTTTATTTTATTATTTTTTTAATTATTATCTTTATTTTTTAAATTATTATTATTATTTTATTTTATTATTTTTTTAATTATTTTTATTTTATTTTATTTTCAGCTTTTTTATGATGAAAGACCGAATATAGCTGAAATCTGAGGAGTTTATTATACATTTATATATTTTTAATTGGTTTTCATATTATTAATGTGTATAACATTTCGTATGCTTTTTTTTTCTATGTTATTTATACTGTGTTTAGTTTTTTAATGGATTTTGGTAGGTTTATTATAAATTTATATATTTTATGTTTTACTTTCCATAATTTTTTGCTCCAATGATAAAGGCTAAATCTTTTCTATGTTATTTATACTGTGTTTAGTTTTAAAATTGATTTTGGGTAACAAACATTCATCAATAATTTATTTCTGGGCATTGTATTGCTAACAATTAGGATAACCAAGAATTTTTGAAGGATGCGATTCTCGATTCACAAATGAGCAATAGATGGCGCCACTATTTTAAACTTTTAGTATTCCATAAACCAACGCCTTCTAAACGTTCGTTTAGGAGGTGTTCCTAAACGAACGGTACATTCAAATTAAATACAATGTCAGTGTATGCAATTAATGCCAATATATATTATATATATATATGTATATATATATATATATATATATATATATATATATATATATATATATATATATATATATATATAATAAATACGACGATCAATGTATACGATTGATGGAAAAAAAACGAAAAATATATTAATAAAAAAAATCGTAAGGGATATTTTTATAGACAAAATAATGTAGAAGAAAATATTCAAATTAAATCTCATAGGACATACTAAAGAATATAGTACAGTTAATGTAGTACAGTTTGAGGAACATATCTTTTACATTATTTTAATATTTTTGTTGAATAATGTCCAATCGTCTGCCGCTTTATCAAGAAAAAAGTCTCCGAACTATTATCTTTTATTGACAATCCAGAGAGAAACGCAAAATATTTTTCGATAACTTTTTTTACATCGTACTGTCTGCTGACAGATTTATCTAACAAAGGCTTTAAGGCAATCGGCACAGTGCGAGATTCCAGAAGGGGACAATGTTATCTTAAAGCAGCAAAAGAAATATCGAAATTTCAACGTGGAGAGTTTGATTACCGATGCGATGGAGAAGTTTATATGTGCCATTGGAACGATAGTTTTGTTGTAACTATTACATCAAATTTTATCACTCACGAACCATTAGGAAGAGCAAAAAGATATGTCCGAGCTAAAATAAAAGTTGATTTTCCTTAACCTTACATTATAAAATTATATAATAAAGGAATGAGTGGAGTACACCTGTTGGACCGACTTCCTGGAAGTTATCGACCAAAGTTACGCAGCAAAATATGGTACTTTATTCCTTGATCATAATGTGGCATGTAAAAGGTTAAATTCTAAAAATTAATCTTTAAAAATTCACCAAAAATTATAAAATGGAGGTAAAGATTCGAAAAAGATTTCATATTAAAGGAATTTTTATGATCTTTTTCGTGATATAAATTTTATAACCCTCAAATTATTATTATTTTAAATGCAAACTTTAAAAAAGTTACTAAAACAACTCAAAAATTTAATTTTAAAAAAATCTAAGAATTTTTCAAAAATCTTTCTTAGTGCACTCCTATACTATAAGAAGAATCGCCATGCAAAATTTCAGCCCTTTTATTTCCCGCGGTTTGGTCTGTACGTTGTATGTCTGTCAGTCAATTAGTCAGTCAGTCAGTTAGTTACGGAACTGTTATATATATATATTATTATTACTATCTTTATATCGTAACGTTAACTTCATGCGCACGCATTATTTTCCTATGCTTTTTTATTATTATCTTTATAATAGCGTAATTTTCATATGATTTTAAACAACAATAATTTTTAACTGGCATTCAATTCGCTGTTAAAACTTTATATTTACACCCTATTTAAAAGAAGTAGGGTGTAAATTTTTCAAAGAGGCTGTTTCAACACCCAACTTCAAAGAAGTAGGGTGTAAATTGTAGGGTAGAAAGTTGGTAAAATCAAAACTTTGCGCAATGTATTTAATTTCTCGATTAAAAGTAGTTTTTTTTCTAAAAATTAATTTATTTCGCTTGAAAAGCTAAATATTTTATGCACGCAGTTTATATCATTATTACTATTTTTATATCATAAAGTTAACTTCATACGCGAGCATTATTTTCATATGCTTTTTTTATTATTATCTTTAATAACAACTATCGTTTTTATTCATATTATGTTGGTTTTTTATTAATTAAAAATTAAGGGTAATTAATTTCGATTCCGGAAGTTCTTATTATCTTTATTTTCATATGCTTTTTCATTTACGAATTATTCAAATGTTGGTTAAAAAATTTATGTAATTTATACATTTGAGTGAGTTTAATTATTGTAATTAATAAATTTACATTTCTAGAGAGGATGTTTCAGGTTTTAGTGGTACTATCATGAAAGGCTGAATCTACCAAAATTCTGAGGAGTTTATTATGGAGAGAAAAGGAATTTAATATGTAGAGGATGTTTATAGGAGTTTAATGTGGAGAGGAGTTGAATGGTTTGCAGCCCTCAATCAAACACTTCATTTTTTAAGAGGCAACGCTAGAGTCATATCATGGTTCTATTGGAAATTTCAGCTAAACCTGTAATTTCAGCTTCTTTTTTTGCCCAAATGATAAAAGGCTAAATCTAGCTGAATTCTGAGGAGTTTATTATAATTTTATATATTTTTTTATTGGGTTTTCATTTTATTCATGTGTATAAGATTTCACATGTTTTTTTCTATGTTATTTATAACGTGTTTAGTTTTAAATTAATTTTGGTTAGCAAACATTAGACAATTTGACATTTTTACTTTTCAGATTTTAGTGCTTCAATGATGAAAGGCTGAAATTCCTGAATTCTGAGATGTGTATAACATTTCACATATACTCTTTCTATGTTATTTATACTGTGTTGATTTTGGTTAACAAATATTGTTAAAATCCCGGGCAATGCCGGGTACTTCAGCTAGTCCGAACTAAAAAATGGTGGGAACAGCGGGAACGTGTCTCGTGACCTAGCTAATGCTCCTATCTGTTGGAGAGATTGTGAATTTTATCTGTATTTTATTGATAAGAGAGCTAAGTGTAATTTAAAACACTTTTTCGGTTTGGGTCCAAGTAGTCCCAACTTACGGTACATATATGGCGCCAGTTATACTGTAACCACCGCCTATAGTGATCAGTGGTTATAAGAATCAACCGTTTATAAGAATCGATATCGCGAAAACAAAAACAAATATATTATTTCCACGTTAAAATTTTCGCTTTAAAGAATCAATCCACCGGTTTTAAGAATCAGCTTACACTCTTCGCTTTCCTTTCATTTTTCCAAAAAAGCCACTTAAACACTCAAAAGGCACGAAGTTCTTTCTTTTTTTTTAAAAGAAAGATTGATAAGATGGGATGGAATATAGTCATAAAATTCATCCCTTTCTTTGTTAGACATAACATAATAGTTTCCCCTTTAACGCTTTACCACTACACTGTCCTATTAGCTTGACCCGGGGGCATCTTTACCCGTCCGGGTCCGATTTCCCCTTTCTCCACTGACAAACAAAAATAGGGACTCTTTTTTCCCACCTCCCACATACTGGTTGCGGCTTCCTGGACCCTGAAACTCATAAATCTTCGGCATTAATCTCTAGTGTTCTCTATCACTTCGGCAAACGTGACATTAGTAGATTCAGCACGTTAACAAACCATGAAACGTAAGCTAAAAGATGAATCTGCGGCTGAGACTATTAGCATTGAAAGAGGTATAAACAGCCTCCTGAAAACTTCATTACGTCAAACTACCATAGAAAACTTTTTCTTACTCCCTTCCTGTAGTTGAAATGTTAAAACTGTTAAGCAGGTATGTTGTAACAAATATTGGATTTTTTTTTCTTACTATAATCATGTGTATCTACCTATACGTCTAAAAATTAAGTTGTAATTTTAAAATTATAAAAAATAATTTTAATAAAAGATAATTAACGTAAATTAAAGAGTATTTTATGGTAAATTATCTAATATATGTACATATAGGTGTTTGTGTGCCTGTCCAAAAACGTAAATTTCGGCTATAAGAATCAACCGCTTATAAGAATCAAAAACAGTAGTAACAAACGGGATTCTTATAAGCGGAAATCACTGTAGTTCCGAAAAAAGGTGGTCATTTGGAGGGGTGGCCGTTGCGCCACTGATAAACATAAAAATGGGCAAACAAAAACTTAATATTCCTCTCTATGTTGAAAGTTTTCCTTACCTGTCGCTTGAGAAGAACTCTTCCGCTGTGGTCAGTCGCGACGACTGTGCAATGGGCGTTGTCTCTGTTGATAGAAGTGGAGTGAGGACAATTCTCTCGACCGCCTAAACTGAACTTCGTTTACTACTCATGTGATTCCTGTCGCTCTCCGCCGAAAACTTCCTAGCCCGCGCCTCGATTCCGAATTCCTAATCAAATGGAGAAAATGGGTTGGGGAGGCGCTTGGATATTTACCTATGTTATCGGCTTCATAAAAGAATAAGCCGATAAGATAGACACGGAAATAGTTTGGATAGCAGCCCCAGACACCTACGCTTTTGTTTTGAGCAGAGTCCGTTGTGATAAATTGTGAAAGGACAGTACACAGAAGATATGGACGCGCACGTCTTTAACGTGTTTGGTATTTCAGTAGTTAATTTTTTCTAGAATCTGTATATATTCAGTGAAACTTCTCTAGCCGGTCACCCCGATAAACGGCCCTGTTTTGCTCCGAACCGATTCAATACACTCCATACAGCCAATGTTATTTGCCCCCTTTTCCGCGGCCACCCCTCCAAATGACCATCTTTTTTCGGAACCATAACTGGCCGCCATATATATATATATATATATATATATATATATATATATATATATATATATATATATATATATATATATATATATAATAATAATATCGACATATGTTACCGTGAAAGACCGAAATCTAGAGAATGTCATCATTCACATAGTCGTTTGATGTATGTCCAAATATTTGCTAAATATCCGGGGTGGGATACATGTTATCTCACCCCGTAAGGAAAAGGTTAACACAGTCAGGGCAGAAAACTTTATTTTAATCAATGTATCATAACGTATATTTAGTCTTATTATTAGAACATTCTCATTATTTAAACATTTATTCTTATTAATTTTTCAACAAAAAGACTTAACAAAAAGTAAATTTTTTAATACGATTCAATATCTGTTTAATCTAACTTCCAACTAATAATATGTCACTCTTTTTTTTTAAGGTTTCAATAAGACAGTTCCGTTTGGAGGATGTTGGTTATTTCCAATTTTTATTCTTTGTTCAAAAGTACGATTAGGTTACTGTTAATTTTTTAATACTTTGTTAGGTTATCGGAAGAGTTTCAGCCAATAATTCTTGTCATTTATGTTTTAGAAAAAGTCTTTAAAAGGTACATGCTTTTAGTTCGTTTCAATACCTACGTAATATTGTACTAAGTATAGCATTTTTTAAAGACGTATATAGTTCTGTTGGGAGGAATTAGCTCCCTTTTCATACTGCGCAAACTGGTGAGATTAAGTTATTGTTGGCTCTTCTTAAATTTGTGACTGCACTTTGTAAAATCATTGTTAGTTTTTTTTAAATTTATTCTTACGAATTTCGTTTTCGAAAAAAAAAGCTTATTAAAAGGTAAACTTTTTTGGTACTTTTCAATAAATATTTAATATACCTTTAGAATAAGTATATCATTGTTTTTTAAGACTCTTACTATATATTGCTGTAGGGAAAGTTGAATTTGCTTAAGAAATTCGTAAACTGACTTTAATTGAAAGTAATCCATTGTGAATGTTTTTAAGTAAGGTAAGTGTCCCAAATATCGCCTACTCTAACTGTTTTTTGACATTTCATCCACTTTTTAGTTTATGATTAGGCTGGAAACTCAAAGAACATCCCTAAGAACTATTTCCTTTCGTATCCTGAGATGAACCAGCTCCAAAACCAGCGCCAGTTTAAGTTATGTAGCTAAATTGGAAAAAATTGAAATTTCCAGTGAACTCCAGAGCGTTTCCTAATATCTCCTACCTCTGTTCCTCTTACCGCCTACCAGGCGAAACTAGGAGCACTCGTTAAAAGGCGTTACTAGCAAAATCTCTGTTTAATGCACTTTCAAATGGCATAAGCAAAATTAGAATTTGGATGCAGCTACCTGGTCATTCACTGTATTCTGATTCTTTGAAGCCAAAGTTTAGGAAGACAACAGCCAAAACAACTTCAGGCGTCATATAGTTTCTGTTGTCAGCGATAAGAGCGTTGTCGCTATCGCCGCTGTTAGTACAAACCCAGAACTAAGAAGTTACTGCATTTTCTCATACACAGCACGAATCGTACTTTAGAAACACGAGTAGGCGATATTAGGCTCAGCGGCGATATTTGGGACACTCACCCTGCTACGGCTTACCTTGGCATTAGTAAAAGCCCGCCAACCTTGGCGCGCCACTAGAAAAACTTTGATGTTTGCTGATGGCAATAGTTCAGTTTCTGAAACTGTTCCGAGTAGTCGCATTTTAGTGTCAGTGGTATTGGTCCACTAGTTACTACGGTTATATAGTTAACCAAATGACTATAGTGTCATATTGATGGAAATATTTGTATATAATGTACATAAAGTTTATGTACAAAAACTTTATTTTTGACTGGCCAATTTTATTTCAAGCATTCTACAGTCCATTTACGAATGAACACACCCTATTCCTTGCACCACTTTGAAATGTACGTTAAATTTATGTCATTATTCATAGAAAATCATCTCATTCTGCCCTGAGATTGATATTTGGAATGTTAAAAGAAATACAAGAATAATGTAAAAGTATTTTTGCAATTTATATAATTTTAAGATTAGACATATATATATATATATATATATATATATATATATATATATATATATATATATATATATATATATATATATATATATATATATATATATATATAATCAAAACATCCAAGATATATAAATATACAAAAGTATCCTGAGTCCCACGCTGAGATTCATGCTTTTAGAGTTTTCATCCTTCTAATGATGAATGTTTCGAGAAACTCAGACACCAGACCTTCGTTTTGCATTTTGAACTTTTTCCATCCATCATTATTCAAAATCTCGTCCAAGTGCTCGGTAAAATAGTCCAGGGCTCTTTCTTTCAGTTCCGCTTCATCGTATGTTTCAGCAATCTCTATGACGTCGCAGATCACATCTCGGCTCAGATTTCCCTTCATGTAAAAAACGCACAGTTTCTTGAGCTCCTCCAACATCAATTTATCGGCTGCCACGTAAACCTTGCACATGTTCCGATCGGCCATCCCCGCCGCCTCTCCCGTGTACAGGTAGGACAAGATGCACTGGAACACGCCCTCTTCGATGTCGTCGATGCGAGCCAATCCTCTCGCGTTCTCCTGTAAGTCGTTGCCGAGCATTCCTGCAAGGTAACCGCATCTGGCGCCAAGGATCTTCCTGTGGGCGCGCAGTTTGCGACCTTCCTTCATTTTCAGGGCAAAATCCGTCCCCTTTCCTTCATCTAGCATCCTTCTCAGGTCCCGGCTGAGGTTCCACAGTCTGGTAGACAAGGAAACTGGATAAGGAGAAGGAAAACGACTGTTACAGGAAGGCAAGCGATGTCATAAAATAGAACACGTTCGAGTCGTACCAACGAAATGCCATATACATACGACAATGGTGGAGCGTTTCAACCCTCCTTAAGGCGATTTGACATCGGTTGACATCGCAGGCCGTCAGTCCCCCATCGTATTGATATGTGAGGAGTTTTTTCCTCTAAGAATTTCTGACGTCAGAGATCGGCGAATGTATTACAGAAATACGAAGTTTATTTTCATCTACAAAAAAAGAAAGGAATTGTGGGTTTCAAGAATCTGTCTGTTCCTTTTATGCGTCTGTCACAATTTTCGGGTAATGTCAAATGAATATTTCAAAACTCTTTGAGCAATGGGTGGGTTTTTCTCTTGGCATTTTTCTGAGCAAAATTTTGGCAAACGCATATCAGGATAAAACTTGTAAATAACGAGAGAGTTGATATCACATTTTTTTTTTTACCTTTGTTAATTTTTACAAAATTCTATACTACAGAATTGAATTTTTCATGTTTATTTTTCGAAATTGAAAACGATTTTAAAAAATCAAATTAAATTAAAAGGATGTTTCCTAAATATGCATTGCATTTTAAGGTCTCTCTCTCTCTCTCTCTCTCTATATATATATATATATATATATATATATATAGAGAGAGAGAGAGAGAGAGACCTTAAAATGCAATGGATGTTTCCTAAATATGCATTGCATTTTAAGGTCTCTCTCTCTCTCTCTCTCTCTCTCTCTCTCTCTCTATATATATATATATATATATATATATATATATATATATATATATAATTTTCACACAAGATGTTGGACGACAGGAAGGAGACCTCGAATTACATCAGGTATTCGTGGAGAGTTGCTAGGGAAGGCTTTAAGACTGATAATCCGGTTGAGGAACAAAGGCATCCCAATTGCTGATCAAATAGTCTCTTTATTGTAGGAATACTTTTGATGTTTTATTTACATTTCCGTTCGATTCCCAGTTATACTTATTACAAGACTATCATATTTCAAACACTGTCCTGAGGCTGCCGGAACAGCGCATAAAATATGTAGACATCGTAGCGTACTTTAGGACATTAATACAGGACGAAGTGCAGACACAGGAAAGCTCATAAGGGGTACAGCGCGCTACGATTGCATGTTTTCGGTTTGGTGGCAGACCGGCACAAAGCCACAGAGGGACGTTCGACTTACGCGAAAGTACATGCGCGTTAAACTTTTAATTGGCCAGTGGAAAACATCTGACCTCGCACGTCATATGGCGTGATGCTTTCGAATGTCCTGGAACATTTGAAAGGGAGTGCTGCATTACACTCTTATATAAGACTTTTCTCTCTACACGTGGATTAGGGGGAAATATAATCGATTACTTTGGTTATCTCTAGATCAAACTTTCGATTAAGGGGCGAGACTTTATTGAGATAAAATGAAAGAATTTCGAATAGGCGTTTTATTTAATGAAAGTGAAAGGTTACTGTTTCACACACACACGCACACACACACACACACACACACACACACACACACACACACACCCACACACACACACACATATATATATATATATATATATATATATATATATATATATATATATATATATATATATATATATATATATATATATATATATATATATATAACAGTCTAATAAAATCCGCATTTGCTAATCTGCGATTAGAAAAATACCCAGAAGAAAATTTCCTACATCATAACCTTGGGATTATAGATCTGCGATGTCAACTGATTTACCGCCTTAATATGGCCAGGAATGGGATATTTCTACACTTAGTGAAACACGGGGTACTGCAACAAGAAACCACACCACGTCAACGGGTACATGATAATCGTAACACTTACCTTCAGAAGGGTGTGGAAAGTCGCTGGTGAGACAGCAGGTGACGGTCAAGACGCCCGACGGCGCCACCTCGGACCTCCGATTCTGCAGATAAGATATTAAGATGAATTTGCTAAACCCTCTCTCGAATTCCGCGGACATGTCTCCCACGGTGTCGCTGATAGATTCCCCTTGCATTCCATCAGCTCTCTCGATGCCAAGCGATAGCATCACTCTTTTCGGAGAACCGGAGTTTTGCCTCTTGACGAACAGACCTACCCATTCCGGGGACTCCTTCGTGCCTTTCGGGTATATCCTCAATCTCCAGCACGAATCGGGGAGACAGAAGACGGGACCGTTGTAGTAGCTGCCAACTTCCCCAGGCAGAGAGAAAAAATCGGGGATTTTCCATTCCACGCTCACTTTCCCGTGCGTCTCGCGGACGCTCCCGATTTCTCCGACCAGGGCCATTTCGATTCCCGGTCGTTGCTAAAGGTGGAGAAAATCGACTTGTCAATTGGAGCAAAATCAACTTGTCAATACATGTAATTGTTGCGATTAACGGGTTTCCCCAGTTGGTCGGCAGATCTGTGCTGTCCGTCCGGCGCCCAAGCCCACAACAATGGCATTTCACAAAAAACTTGGGAAATTAACCTTCGTCTGCGTATACAGGAATTGCTGCTTAGCGACCGGTCTTCGGTGAATCATGGGCCGTGTACTGTAGTCAATGATAAGACAAGCCTTTCGATTCAATTACTTTACAACGATACGTTAAACATATTACAACTACAATCTTTAAAGCAAGTATGTACAGCGAGTTAGAATATATAGTTAGATTATCACGTTGGCTTCAGGTTCAAAGACAGCTCTGGCCTATAAGGCCTCTGACCAGGAGAACTCCGTCTCTCAAGCCTCAAAATACTGCTCGTGGACTCTTGCCGTCTATATTTATACTGTCGACGAATTCAAACGGATTTCTCTGACGTTTAAAGTGCTCGCAAGTGTTCGAAGTTTATGAGATTTCCAGTCGTCACTCTAATTTCAAAATTCTGGAGAGCCCTCGAACCACTCTGAGATATATGCGTTCTATAACGTCAAAAACGCACATGACAAGAACTTTATGGCCTCTTATCCGAGAGTTTATGAGACCGCCCCGATCAACAGTTCGCAGATAGATGACATGTTGAGGGGTAGGAAAGGGGCATCACATACTTATATAAGTACTAATTTCGTGTAGTAATGGAGACAATGTCACAGCCGATACGCGCAAGTGGAGGGGGGACCGAGGTGTCTAAGAGATTAGTGTTACTAATAATTCGTGTTTTTAAAGTTAGAAAACTTATGGAGAATTATTTATTATTATTAGCTATAGCAGCTTTTTGAGATAGAGGTTCAGGCTGATGGGGTTTTGAGCAGTAATAATACCAACACACACACACATTATATATGCAGATTTTGTATGTAACCTTTGTTGTTAATAGCTGCCTAGAAGCACGACTGGGAACGCTGTTGAATTTTGTTGCTGTTGATGCAGGCGTAATTTGCTGATGAATATATATATATATATATATATATATATATATATATATATATATATATATATATGTGTGTGTGTGTGTGTGTGTGTGTGTGTGATAATACACACAATGAATAAAGAATGAAGGAAGGATAGAGATTGCTCATTGAGGGATCAAGTCTTTGAAGGAGACCATTCAGTTTTATTTCGACAAAGTAGATTGCTTCAGTCTTCTAAGTCAAGAGTTCCCAACCTTTTTCAGCCCACGTACCCCTTTTTGTGTATCAGTAACTATGCGTACCCCCAAGAAAAACACTTTACTTTTATTAAAATGCGTTATATTATTTAAAGTTTAACTGTCCACGCACAAAGAAGCCATTTATCCATCGTCGTAAATTAATGAATATAAACACTTATCGTTAAATATATAAACACTTTTCAAAATATACGACCTTTAACTATTACTTCTATAATATGTCCAGGCACAAAGTAAGATTGGTAAGTGGAAAGTTACTGCAACTGAGCAGTTAATAATGACTAAACAGACACAGACAGAATGGCGAAACAGGGAAATGAATGCACGGTGGCCGAAAGCTCGGTGGAGGTGACTCGTCGTTGCGGCAGTGTGCCGGTATGACGGCAAGTATGCTCTCCCTGTCTGTGACTCTGTGTTGAATGCTTGCACTCTACTGTTCCGATTTACTCCAACCACAAATACAGTAGTGACGAGCAACGTGCTTGCTTGCTACTTTACTAGTAGTTTTCAGTTTTAAATCATTACTCAAATTTTTGTCACAATTAAATTCTATCATGTATCAATATAATTTTGTATATTTCAACCACGTACCACCAAGGGGTACGCGTACCACCGGTTGAGAACCATTGTTCTAAGTAATTAATATTGTAACCAACTAGTTTAAACAGGGCATCATGACGCAAAAACTCTGACTCCTTGGACGGAAACAACCACTAGAGTTCGTGGCGATGCCCTTTGAACTGTTTTTGCTGAGAAGAAGTATTAGTAGTTGATCCAATGTTTCCGTGCTTGTAGCAGCATATTTTCGTGTGTTCCTGTATAATTGTTAAATTTGTGTTATACTGTAATTAATTGTTATGTCTTCATTAAATTAGTAAAATGTCACCTCGGGTTTCATTATTTATTGCCGGGATTGAGTTTTTTCTCGGGTATTATGTCACTGTTCCGGTGAATGGCCACAATATTGCATTTTTATCAGTTCAGGAATCTGGACTTTAAATTTAAATTGTAAGAACATTTTAATTTTTCTCTGCTTATCTACAGGTATTTATGGTAAATTTTAGTTTGTATGAGCTGACAATTGGCTCATTTTTCTTTCTAGTAGTTTTTCTAGTTTAAAAAAATCCAAAGTTTTGAGGTGATACAGCTTACATTACCTGTTTTCTTCAAAGAATGATAGATAGGTTTTTTTTGCTCATCTGATAGCTGTAGAATCGTATTTAGATGGGCTTTCCTATATTCACGTGAATTAACCCCTTTTTCGTATGTAGCATGCAGTACAATGTCTTCAAACTCGAAAATTAGCAGACATCGGCCCCTTAACCGACCAATTATCATGTGGCGTGTTGTTAGTACATTATTTAACATAAACTGATATTGACTTTAAAAAAAATTACAAGATAAAAAGAACTTTTTATATACCATGTTTTTCTGTTGATTCATATGATCTTGACAATCCTATGTATTAATAAATACTTTTTTAAAATTTTTTTGATGAATTATCCCATCAACTTGAAAGAACATGAAGTTAATTGGAAGGTAACTTGCGTTTAACTTTTCGTTCCCGTCCAAGCCGATAGATGGCTGCACCAGTCTACAAAACAAAAAAAGTGGGTGACATTTGTCCCCCCACGCGACCGTTCGTGTTACAGATGACACGCGAGTATTGAAGAGTTAAGGGGACGGTGGACGTTGAAATCGGCAAAAATTGACCAAAGCATCGAATTTTTGTTTTTAATGCTATATTGTTCTACAAATCAAAATGTAACAAATGCAAAAATCCTCATCAAAATCCGATAATTTTAAACGAAGTTATTAGCATTTATATGTTTATAAACAATCCACTTTTGCCTTTTAAATTTCACTTTGCGTGCAATTTTCTCAAAATGAAATTTTACTCGATAATGCAAATTTAAAATGTGATACGCGCCATATTTTTGCTTCAAATTGCACGATATTTACCATACATTATCTTTATACATACATTAATAAATGTGTGCATGCATTTTTGTTTTAAAGAAGAGTAACTTATAAAAAGTGACTGTTTATATACAAAGAAGTGAAATTTTTGAAAAAAATTCATCATTAATCGGTTTCACTTATTTTAAAAAATAAAATATTGATATATTTGTAATTCAATGCACAGATTGTTTCATTACGGAATAATAAATAAATAAAAAGTGAAATTATTATAAAAAAGTAAAAATTTTAGCGCAAGGGACATTTTAAAATTTTATTAAATTTTTTAAATTTTTAATTTAAAAAAATTTCCTAAATAAACTAGAAATTGTTTTTTATGTTGGTTATATTGCAAATATTAAACTATATTCTGGATTAAAATTTCATATAGATATAATGTAAAATAAAAAAGTTGAATCTCAACGTCCACTGTCTCCTTAAAAGAGAAAATCGGCAACAAACAAAAAAAAAAAAAACCGAAATAAAGTAGATTTCCTAATTCTCATCGTGTCCATCTTGATGACGTCATTACTGTTATACGCCACGAACCATGGAGTGACACCATGGAAATTATTCATCTACGAGCAGTTTCTGATGAAAAAAATATCGACCCATCTTCCCTTCACAAACTCCGTCAAGGAGCACATTTTCTCCGACATATGCTCCCCTACTAATGATTTTCCTACGTTAGAAGAATTCATTGATAATAAGTGTGACTCGCTAGACTTGTTCCACGAAAATGAGTCTCACAATAAAAAAGAAAAAGTCATTGGTTTTAAACCTACACCTAGCAATTTAAAGTGTATGTGCCGTGTAGAATGCCTTTTCACTTACCTTTTTTTGAAAAATTGTACTTAAGAAAATTTCTACCTAATTTTTCGAAGGAATATAACACCAAAACTCGAAAATGATGAAAAAATAGAAATTAACTATGCATTTTTTTGTTCAAAATTGGGGAAATTAGGTCGAAATTCAGCAAATTTTTACAAAAACGGCTCTAGGTCTAAAAAAAGAATATTATGCATATAACATTAACTTTTTTTTTGTCATATGTACGTAAGTACCTTCTAAGTGTAATGAACTACAAGCTAATTGATATCTTAAAATGTAAACAAATACAGGTCATTATATGCAATTACATGTAAAATTTTAGTAATTTTCCATACGATTTTTTATAAATGCAGCTATAAATCAATAAATAATGTACCTAGACCCAAATCTGTCGTCCATTACATTATTAGTATTGTGAAAAACATACGTGAAAAATTTCACAGACATAGTATCATGGTCAGATTTTGAGTTATCGCAAGACTTGTTTACATTTTTGATGAAAAACAAGTTCTTCAGAACACACGATTAAAGTTTTCAACTTATATTGACATTCATAGCTGCTGCTGATCTTTAAATCGCTCTCATTTCATTTCTAATGATCGTATTGAAAAAAATAAAAGCAGATTTAGAAACGTAAATTTACAATCCTTAAAAAAAAGGCGTAAAACAATTTCGGAATTTTCGTCAAAATCGATGTTTTAAACGTAGTCGGATACCTTAAATGCAATAAATTCAAAGAAATGAGTGGGAGAGAAAGAAAGCAATATGTTCTCAAAAATAAATTGTGCGTTAATTGTTTATCTAATAAGCATACTGATTATCAATGTAATTCCACTTATTCATGTCATTTCTGTAAAGAAAAGCACCATTCTAGCTTACATGAAAATACGCAGAATTATTCTGTTTCTGCTTCCGCTTTCGGTTCGAAGGGCTCTTCAAATCGAAAGAACGCGTCTGATAATGGTGACTCCCTGTCTCCCAATACACTAAACGAAACCAACGCTGTTTCTGTTGAACACGATCCAAACTTCATTCACACTTTTACCCACAGCATGTAGCTTGGTAAAAGATTGTAGCGGGAGAAACACATTCACTGCGAGTTTTATGTGACTCGGGCAGTGAGTCATCGTTCCAGTGGCGCACCCAGGGGCAGGGCCGCTCAGAGGGGGTGGGGTGGGGGCAACTGGGGCACTTTGCCCCAGGCCCCCAACTGCCGGAGGGGCCCCAAAAAAATTTCAAAAAATTTATTTATTAGATTTCCTCAGAAAATATAACAAGAGAGCAGTGCAATGAAATATAATAATTATGTTAATCATTCATGTAATAAAATTTTAAGTATGATTAACTTAATTTGAATGTGTGTTTTCGTCTCTTTGCATATTTTATTTTTCTTGGGGCCCCCAACAGAAGTTTGCCCCAGACCCCGTAAAGTCTCTAGGCGGCCCTTCGATTTCCGGAAATAGTCGTGACAGCTGACGTAGAAAAAATTTACCGACAAATTTTTGTATCGAAAGAAGATAAAAATGGTGGAGGTACAATTCTACTGATGACATACGCACTTACAAATTAAATACCGTCATATACGGTTTATTTCCGGCCTCTCTTTTGGCTCCCCGTTGTAAACATATTCAACAGATCGCTCTCGAATACGCAGAGAATCCTATTGTTTCTCGAATTTGCATAAAGACATATACATGGACGATGTACACTATCTGGCCAAAAGTATCCGGACACCTCCCTAAAGAAGTGGATCTGGCAGGTGAAGTAATTTGATGCGTAACCGAAAGCTATAAAAGTGTTCTTAGTTGTTTGTCAGGTCATATTTATGCGTTTGTGAGACAATGAGTAAGTAAAAGGAGCTTAGCGACTTTGATCGTGGCATTATAGTGGGATGCCACCTTTGTGGGAAATCAGTTCGTGAAATTTCGGACATTCTACAGAAACCAAAATCCACTGCGAGTGATGTAATTGTGAAGTGGATACGTCGAGGAAGCGAAACTGCAGAAAATCAATCGACGTGGCAGGCCGAAAAAAATGAGTGAACGCAGCCGTAGAACTCTGAAAAGGGTAGTGAAACAAATTCGCAAGTCCTCGTTGATTGAAATCATTCAGGAGTTCCAAAGTTCATCAGGCGTTAGTGCTAGCAGCAGGACTGTTCGTCGAGAGTTGAAAAACCTGGGATTCCATGGTCGTTCAGCCGCTCACAAGCCGAACATCACTCCCCAGAATGCGAAGCGTCGATTGCAGTGGTGCAAAGCTCACCGTCATTGGTCTGTGGACGTGTGAAAAAATGTTCTTTGGAGTGATGAATCTCGTTTTACAATCTGGCAGTCCGATGGACGCGTCTGGGTTTGGCGGATTCCCGGCGAGCGCTTCTTCCGTGACTGCATCGTGCCGACTGTTAAGTTTGGTGGTGGCAGCATCATGGTGTGGGGGTAGTTTTTCATGGTTTGGCCTGGGTTCCTCAGTTCCTGTGGTTAGAAACATGAACTCTGAGATGTATGTTGACATTCTGTACAATGCTGGTCTACCATCTCTATGGCAATATTTCGGGGAAGGCCCATTTCCCTTCCAGCAGGATAACTGCTCCATGCACACATCGAGACTTGTGCAGGCATGATTTGACGAAATGGATGCTCATAAACTGGATTGGCCTTCTCAGAGTCCCGATCTAAATCCCACTGATTACCTTTGGGACAAATTAGAAGGGAGATTACATAGCCAGCCAAATTGACCATCCTCACTGTGAGCACTCCCTTCAGCTGTGATGGACGCCTGGAAGTCAATTCCTATGGATACCTATCAAATAGGGATGCGACATCGATGTCGATGTTTTCAAAACATCGATGTTTTGATAAAAACATTGATGTTTTAAACATCGATTTATTTTAGCCGATGTTTTTTTAACATCGATGTTTTGTGCTCGATGTTTTACGTTGTTCCGATGTTTTTGTTTTTAATGAAAAAGTACCGTAATAAAAAAAATTTACCACGTAGCATAATTTTCACACTTAGTAAATGTAAGTCTGAATTCTGAAAAGGACGAATACAAAAGGGGGAATGATTTCTTAGCAAACAGACAAATGGCAATTAACAACCGATGAATCAATCAGAGCAATTGGAATGTTCCTGACACTCCTTCCATGGGGTTTTATTTTACAAATAGTATATACACGAGTGCATCCATTTAAGTTTTTGTTTTGTTCTGGTGTTATATAAGTTGACGTTAATATTATTAGTAAGATGCCTCCCAAAAGTACCGTTTGGAAATATTTTTACAAAACCACTGACAAATTGGCAAAATGCAATATTTGCCTTAAGTCCCTCAAAACTTCTGGCAATACCACGAATTTATCTGGACATTTGAAGGCAAAACATGGCGGTATTTACAACGAGAATTTTGAGTCATCAATGTAGCCCAAAGCAACCAAGTTTTTGTCATTTGTGTCTGCCCAATCAGAGAGTAAAATTAAATCACCCCCTCCCCCCCACGACTAACGGAAGTAACATTAATGTTAGAGATTACTAAACCAGTTTTTAAAAATGGATGTTCTAAAACATCGATGTTTAAAAACATCGATGTTTAAAAACATCGATGGTTTTTGGGCGATGTTTTATTAGCATCGACGTTTTAATATTGAATATCGATGTTTCAAAACATCGATGTTTTGTTATCGATGTCGCATCACTACTATCAAAAACAGGTGGAAAGTCTCCCCAGACGTGTGCAGGCTGCCATCGCTGCAAAAGGAGGACCAACATCGTCTTAATATATGCCTCAGAACTCTCCGAGTTCGTACCACTAGGTGTCCATATACTTTTGGCCAGTTGGTGTATTATCAGGATCTCATACAATTCAAGAAGCAATATCCCCTTGCAAAGAAATTGCTTCTGATTTACGTTCACATGGATTCAATTTAAGAAAACGGAATTCTAATTCCCACCAATTTCTGGCTGAAATTCAAGAACATTCTTCCAGCAACGCATCGTTAGCTTATGCGGCTGTAATCTACTGTCGCCAGACTCGCAGTGTCGTTACTAAGGTCAATGTTTTAGTTTCTAAAACAAAAGTTGCACCTATCAAACAAATATCAATCTCCAAGTATATAGTCTATATGTCCCCAAGTTAAAACTTTGTGCAGCTCATTTATTATTAAAATTGTTTGTATCCGTTTGGAATATATTCAATGATAACATTTTTATAGTTATTGCATGGACAGATTCCAAGGTTGCTCTGTCTTGGTTATCCACTCATCCATGCAAGTGGATGACTTTTGTTGTCAATAGAACTTCCCAAATCTCGGAGATACTTTCCACCAAACACTGGAAACATGAACTTCCAAAGAAAGCCCTGCAGATATCGCTGCACGCGACATTGATCCTAAATGTCTCTCAAATTGCATTTTATGGTTTACTGGTCCACAGTGGCTTGAATTAGATGCATTATAGTCAGCCTGCAAGTTCGAAAGAAATCGAGGATGAAGTGGATATTAAGCAAAGAGCTGGCCCAATGTTTAGCCTTCACCTCCCAACATCAAACGATTTAACTGATAAGTTCTTCGAAAAATTCTCTTCCTCGTCTAAAATAATTCGCATTGTAACTTACTGTCAGGGATTTATTAAAAACTGTAAAAGATCCGCAGAAAATCTCGAAATTCAAACTACAGCACTTACCTTTTCAGAAATCCAACATGCCGAAGAAAGAATTATCCGTTCTGTTCAAGATAGCTAATTTTTATAACGATATAAAATGCATCTAAGATCAAGAACCCTAACCAAATTAAAGTCAATTACTTTCCCTCAAGGTTCCTTAGGCACAAAACGTGTATTCATTTCTTGAGCTTTCAATTACTAATTAAGGTGTTTTCGCAAAAAAAACTTATGAGATTTCAGTTCTTCAAGTCATATTAAATGACTTAGTGTTCTTTTTATAATTTCAATTTGAGTTTGAATTCTTGTATTAATTAAATTTGATATTTTAGTGTTTTTATTAATAATATTTTGATATAATATTCTTTTATAATTTATTTTGATAATTACTGCTGTGTTATTGTTATCATAATATTTTAAGTGATTCAATGTAAAATTCTGCCTCAGATGGAGACTTTTGTGTACACTGTAATCTCAGCTCCATGGGGTTAGGTTCACGTTAATAGAAATCGGGAAATTTAATTTTAGTTTATTTTTAAAATTGTTGAATCAAGTTATACTTAGGAAATAAATTAGTTGGGTCTCTTCTGAGAATTTGTCATGTGGGGAAGGTACCGCCCTACTCAGCATTCCTGTCAGTTAATAGTCATTTAGGATTTTGAAGGTAATTTGTTATTTTCTCTTCTGGAGACTTGCTGCAGAGAATTCGCGACTCTTTGTGTGCACGCCTTCAGAGGGACGGGGGGGGGGAAAGTTGTAATGCCTTAATTATGGGGGGGCAACCGTGGGAACCTTAAACGGGGGTTTTTCTTAGAAAAATAGGAATTAACAATTTAAAACTGTGAAATCACGAGATATCGGGATAAAAGCATCGGAGAAAACAGATTACAGGGTGGACTTGATTCACGTAAATTAAAGAACCAGAAAGAGAATCTATAAATAGTAACAAAATTCTCCCCGCCCATGTCTCATCTTCGGTGCAAGCGTCATGCCGACGTAATATGACCGTGGAAGATGCGTTGTAAGTTAGAAGCTGAACACAAAGGGTTGAAATCTTCAGAGATAATGGAGAATTAGGTCAGGCTGGACGTGTCCCACTTGCCGCGCACGTATTTTCAGAAAGGGATGGGAGCGACTTTACTTAATTGGAGCTGGGAATGTTTGAAATTTGATTAATAAAGAGTTTTAAGGGAAATATGGATTAGCATTTTGTTGTTGAGCCTCATTGATTGCATCATGGAAAGATTACTTAAGTCCTGGCCATCGGTTCACCACGTTCTGACTGCAACATCGAATATTATGGAGTAACATCAAGTTTTAGTTTCGGACTACAAGTATAGGATGTGGGTGATAAAACGAAAGTCCCATATATATATATACATACATATGCACTCAAAAAACACGAATGCTGCAAACCACCGCAGTGAAGTGCCGAGTCCTCCACCCACTATTTTCTGCCATAATCTGTTCGAGCAATAATGCGCAGAACCTCGGCGCAGCAACAATAACATTTTGTGTCTGTGGGGAATCAGATATTATGTAATATCTTACACAGTTAGGGAATTCCATCTCATCTTCGCATCGCTGTTCCCGTTCCTCTCCTTGCATATTTTTTCATTCCTACATTCTTTCGCTGTGTGACCATAGCGGTAACTACTTAAACAGACCTTTGGTGTTAAAATGCTCCCTACAAGTTGCCAGTCCAATTTAATCGTATTTATTTTTTCGATTTTCTTGAATGAATCACCCATCACACTACAGAAGGTCGTTCGCACTTTATGGACACAATTTTGTAATTTATTTTTGGCGTTTGCATTTTGAGAAAAAACTTTGGCAACTTCAGAATAATCGTCTGCTACTGTTTTGTTTTCATTGGAACGTAAAATAAAAGATTTATTTTGAAAATGGCTCCTAAAATTGATAAATGACTCGAAGGTTACGTAACTGTGCTTTCCGAGGAGAAATATTCCTATCAAAAAATTATAAAGCGGTGTAAAAATCACGGTTATGGCATTTCAAAAAAGGTATTTATAATATATTAAATTTGAAAGGAAAAAAACGTTTAGCTGAAACTAAAAATGAAAACATGACAGGGAAACCTCATCGTAAGACTGTTCGAACGCAGGTAAATATCAAGAAAGTGAAGTCTCTGATCCTAAAAGGAAATCCGCCGACTCAAAGATCCATTGAATCGAAACTAGGAATGTCTTCTGACATTGTAAGTAAAATCATTCATAAAGATTTGAAGTTAAAAAAGATGTTTAAACGTAATGTTCACCTGCTTTTGTCAAAGCATATAGCTGAAAGAAAAACAAATTGTAGAAAATTATATGAAAATCACCTATCTGCTAAAAAATGGAAATTTCTGGTAACACTCGTTGAGGCATGGGTGCATTTAAGTGACTGTAATAAAAAACGATCAATTTTCTAATGCTCACCTGACGGGAATGACCGTACGAAATGGCTTCGTCACTGTACAGAAAAGTTCCCAAAGGGATTCATGATAGTTGCAGGATTTTGTTACAACGGCAAATTAAAAATAAAAAAAGTCTCAGGTAAAGCCAAAATTAATTCACTCTACTATCAGCAGAATATTTTAGAACCAATTTTTGAAGAAGAAATTCCAGCCTTATACGGAAAGGACATTGATGAAGTTGAGCTTCATAAGGACAAAGCCTCTAGTCACACGTCTAAATCAACTACCGCTTATTTATCAAAAAAAAAACAGAAACAGGAATAAAGTGTATCCTATTTAATGAAATACAGTGATTTCCGCTTATAAGAATCACGTTTGTTATTACTGTTTTTGATTCTTATAAGCGGTTGATTCTTATAGCGGAAATTTAGGTTTTTGGACAGGCACACACACACCTATATGTACATATATTAGATAATTTACCATGAAAAAATTTTTAATTTACGTTAATTATCTTTTATTAAAATTATTTTTTATAAATTTAAAAATACAACTTAATTTCTAGACCTATAAAAAGATACACATGATTATAGTAAGAGAAGAAAAAATCCAATATTTCTTACAACATACCTTCTTTACAGTTTTAACATTTCAGCTACAGGAAGGGAGCAAGAAAAAGTTTTCTATAGTAGTTTAACGTAAGGAAGTTTTCAGGAGGCTGTTTATACCATTTTCAATACTAATAGTTTTAGACGAAGATTCACCTTCTAGCTTACGTTTCACGGTTTGATAACATGCTGAATCTACTAATGTCACGTTTGCCTACCTAAGTGATAGTGGACGTGGACACTTCGCCGAAGATTTATGTGTTTCAGGGTCCAGAAAGCCGCGACCAGGATGTGGGAGGTGGGAAAAGAGTCCCTGATTTTGTTTGTCAGTGGAGAAAAGTGAAATCGAACCCGAACGGGTAAAGATGCCCCTGGGTCACGCTAATAGGACAGTGTTGTGCTAAAGAGTTTAAGAGGAAACTATTATGTTATGTCTAACAAAGAAAGGGATGAATTTTACGACTATATTCCATCCTATCTTATCAATCTTTCTTTTAAAAAAAAAGAAAGCATTCGTGCCTTTTGAGGGTTTAAGTGGCTTTTTTTGGAAAAATGAAAGGAAAGCGAAGAGTGTAAACTGATTCTTAAAACCGGTGGATTGATTCTTTAAAGCGAAAATTTTAAACATGGAGATAATACCTTTTGTTTTTGTTTTCGCGATATTGATTATTATAAACGATTGATTCTTATAACCACTGATCACTATAAGCGGTGGTTACTGTACCTGTAAAATCCCCTGACACTTCTCCAATGGACATTTGCGCTTTCGGTTTATTAAAACGAGACTTAGGAAAACGGTATCCAAGAACACTGAACGGAATTTGGAAAACGGTCCAAGAGGAATGGGGTAAATTTGACATGACAGTACTAAGAAAAAGTTTACTTTCATGGAAAATTCGAGCTAGAGCTATTGTCAACAACCATGGCTATCAGATAGAAGCAAATCGCCTAAAAAAATACGGAATTTATACATAAAATTTAACTATCAAAATCGTTTCCATAAAGTGCGAACGACCTTCTGTAATTATCCAGTTCTCTAAAGATCTGCCTTTGAACTTCGTAATAATCCTTACTTCCGCATTCATTAGTTCCGAACGTTAATAAATTGATATCCGTACACCAAGTTCCTCCTCGTAATTAGGTTCAGTTGTAATGTTATTCGTAACTTTTACATTAAAATTATCCTTCGTTATCTCAATTTTCTGTGAGTAATGCGAATGTTACTATGGTCGATTTTCATAAATAATTTTAAAATTTCAAGCTTCAAGGTGTCTGATTTACAACATCTTTCTTTATTGTGTTCTAGGACATAGGCAGAAATATAGTTACATAAAATGACATAAATATGTCAGTGCCTCTCTGGCTGTTCCCTTAAGGTAAATTTGGCCTACTGCCCCCCTGAAAAGGGGGGCAGTAGGCCAAATAACTTTGAGCACCCCTGCTCTATTTCATATCCAATAACAGAATCCGTTACGTTCCGAGTTTGTTACCGGACCTGGAGTAAAACAGTAGTATTCTATAGAATTATAAAACATCAGCATATATATATTAACTGCCCCCAAACGTTTAAAATATCTCCTCACTATGTAGCGAAAAATATTTTCAAATCAACATGAAAGATATGGAGATAACTCCCGTATAACATGGTCGTTGGATTCCTAAAAAAAAGCCCCGTTATGCAAATTCGAGATATATGAAGCAAAGAACTAGTGGTAAAATCAGATTCCAAGAATTAGCAAAACTATTTTTTTTAACAACTAAAAGAAATATATTCGTTAAAGAATTAAACAATTGATTAAAATTATTGCACATTGGCATTACATATTTTTTTCTTCACTGCTAAACACCCTTAAATGAAGTCAATTTCTTTTCGAAAAATATCCTCAGCTTCTGGAATCTCTCCTGAAGAATCTGGATTTCTATGCTCTGCTTTTTCAAAAAAATCTGAATTGCCTGAGAGATCTTTACATTTTTTTATATGGAGTTATATACATATATATATATTGGATTGTACGATGTCTGAGTGTGTTTATTTCATAGATCATACTCATCAGAAACAATCCATTGGTTTTTAGACAGTATTGACACCGCTGATGAAGAAATGCTGTCAAAAACCTTATTCATACTGTTATTAACTTGTTTGTTCCTCGCTGCAAGTAGCTTTAGAGCTATTACTGGTTTTCTCTTTCATCTAATTCTTATATATATATATATATATATATGCGCCACTTCAAAGCGCTATTTAAGGCTTGGAGATTTCGACGATTTCAAGTTCGGCAATTGTGTTTTTCTTGTGGTTTTTTCAAAAAAACGATCAATTATGCCTCGTCGAAAACAGCGATCATCTTTTGATCAAGTATCCGAGTTCGACAGAGGAAAAATAGTGGCGTACCGAGATTGTGGATTATCTTTCAGGGAAATCGGTAGTCGTGTTGGACGAAACCAAACAACTGTAATGCGGATATGTGATCGTTGGTTGCAGGAGGGTACGACGGACCGGCGTGTTCGATCGCATCCACCTCAGCGCACCACTTCACGTGATGACAGGCAAATTGTGCGCATGGCAGTGACGGATCGCTCAGTCACATCACGAACCATAGCATAGCACATGCTGTCTGTAACGCATCATCCAGTGTCTGCGCGTACCATTCGACGCCGTTTACAGCAGAGTGGTCTGTCCGCAAGACGTCCATTGCCTTGTCTACCCTTGACGCAGAACCACAGACGTCTCCGCCGCCAATGGTGCGATGACAGAACGATGTGGACGGCATAATGGAATGAAATTGTCTTTACTGACGAGTCACGCTTCTGTCTGCAACACCACGATGGTCGCATTCGAGTCTGGAGACACCGTGAAGAGAGGATGCTGAACAGCTGCGTTATGCACCGCCACACTGGTCCTGCACCGGGTATTATGGTATGGGGCGGTATTGGATATCACTCTCGCACACCTCTATTACGCATTGCCGGTACTTTAAACAGCCAGCGCTACATTTCCGAGGTGTTGGAGCCAGTTGTCCTTCCTTACCTTCAGGGCTTGCCCACAGCCATATTTCAACAGGATAATGCGCGACCACACGTGGCACGCATTGTCCAACGGTTCTTCGTCAATCGCCAGATTGAATTGCTTCCCTGGCCGCCTCGCTGTCCGGATCTTTCGCCGATAGAAAACATGTGGCCCATGGTTGCTCTACGATTGACCCAGATTCCATCCCCAGCTGCCACAGCAGATCAACTTTGGCAACGTGTGGAAGCTGCTTGGTCTGCTGTACCCCAAGAACTCATCCAAAGTCTCTTTGAATCAACGCCGAGGCGTGTGGCAGCGGTGATCTCCAACAATGGCGGCTACTCTGGCTACTGATTTTGGCAGGAACCACACTTCACAGAAGTCTATAAATTTAATCATTTGATACTTAGTCAACATATTATCTACAAAATAAATTTTGTTGTGGTATCTCTCGTCTTTCTTGGTGTCGCAATTTGGGTGGCCAGCAGTGTATATATATATTATATATTCAGTGGAATCTCGATCTATCGTTTTCGAAGGGACCGACTGCGGGAAAACGATAGATGCGGGAACATACAAAAAAGTATTAACATACCTCAAAGTTTGATATCCCTAAAATATATTTACTCACATACATAAATGCATACATACCCGTAGTGTAACTGAAGATAAAATTACAAAGTTGTACTGAAATCCAAGATAATAATAATAAAAAAAGAAATACACGTAGATATGCAGGAATTTTGATTCAAATAAAAGAACTTAATCGTCGTTTGTTTTTTGGCGGTTTTCCCTCCACAAGGAAAACAATATTTTTTTTGTGTTGCAAATTGCATTCTTTTCGGTATCGGTTATTGTGTGAGAGTAAAGAAGCGGCAGCCGCGAATTGTTTGTAACTACAACCATTCCATTGCATTGGATGGCGTCCGAAATAAGACCGCCAGGAAGTTCTGATTCCGGGTGAAACACTCATCGGCCAGTGTAGAACTGCAGCAATCAGAAACTTCTCACACACTAGACCAAACACCAGGGCTCCTCTATCCGAAGGCAAACAAAAAAGCTGACTGTGAGCCATTGCTGATAAGAACAGAAATGTTGAATAGTTGGTGAATTTGGAATGAGTTGCCGAAAATAGGGTACTCCAGGGGCTAAAGAATTTCGAAACACCAACGACGAACAAATAATGGGAGTGGTACAATAAAACGAAACCAGGCTAAACAAGAGAGAACAAAAAAACGAGACTGTGCATCTTGAATGTTCTGCTCATTGTTTAATTAGAGCGTCATTCTAGCTCAATCCAGACATTTATATTTCAGGTTCAGTTATTATGAAAAAACGTTCAATCCGATAAATTAATGTAAAGCTGCGATATTCTGAACGAATATTGCGGGAAAACGATGGATCGAGGAACGATCCATGCGGTCTGTTTTGCTTGTTTTCTATGGAATTTATTCGGGACTTGGTGAAATAAACGATACATACGGGAAAACGATAGTTCGGGGAACGATAGATCGAGATTCCACTGTATATATATATATATATATATATATATATATATATATATATATATATACAGGCGCACACACACACCTATATATACGTATATTAGATAATTTACCTTAAAATACTCTTTAATTTACATTAACTATCTTTTATTAAAATTAATTTTTATAGTTTTAAAAATAAAACTTAATTTTTAGACCTATAAGTAGATACACATGATTATAGTAAGAGAAGAAAAAAATACAATATTTGTTACAAGTTACAACATACCTGCTTAACAGTTTTAACGTTTCAACTACAGGAAGGGAGCAAGAAAAAGTTTTCTACTGTAGTTTGACGTAATGAAGTTTTCAGAAGGCTGTTTATACCTCTTTCAATACTTATAGTCTCAGACGAAGATTTACTCGGACGTTTAAAGTTGCCCCCGGGTCAAGCTAATAGGACAGTGTTGTGGTAAAGCGTTTAAGGGGAAACTATTATGTTATGTCTAACAAAGAAAGGGGTTTATTTTATGACTATATTCCATCCCATCTTATCAATCTTTCTTGAAAAAAAAAAGAAAGAACTTCGTGCCTTTTGAGAGTTTAAGTGTCTTTTTTGGAAAAATGAAAGGAAAGCGAAGATTGTAAATTGATTCTTAAAACCGGTGGATTGATTCTTTAAAGCGAAAATTTTAACATGGAAATAATTCATTTGTTTTTGTTTTCGCGATATTGATTCTTATAAACGGTTGATTCTTATAACCAGTGATCACTATAAGCGGTGGTTACTGTATATATATATATATATATATATATATATATATATGTGTGTGTGTGTGTGTGTGTGTGTGTTAGTTAATACAGATATTCTAAATCAAGATGACTCGTGGGAGATCAGTTGAAAATTCTTAAAATATTCCCATCACTTACCGCGTTATAGGGGGATAACCCGAATTCTCTAATCGTTTGAGAGCGAAATTCCGTATTTTACTGGGTTAGTGTTAAACCACTTTCTCGCTCGGTACATAAATTCCTTTTCTCGGCATAAAAAATTTTATCGAACAGGAAAAAATTGACTCACCTGATGTGGAAAAGTATCGATATATGCGTAAGTAAGCAACTTGTTCACCTCAAAAATACTTTGAGCAGCTATTATCAACACACTCTTCAAGAGAATATAACGTGAGAGTGGGGGGGAAATAGCAATAACAAGATCTCAAGAATTGAAACCTAAACAGAGTTATCGCTGCGATATCACCATGTATAAGAAGGGGAGGGGGGGGGGATTCTGATAAAATAGTGCTGCCATCTACTAGCATAATTAAATACTAAAAGCACGAATCGATGCTTTATTTTCATTTTCAAGTCGGTGAAAATTAAATAAGTTTCAATTTTACTTCATGAAAAATATTCAGCAAAAGCAAACAAAAATACAAAGAACAAAAACAATAATGCCGATTTAGATAGTCAATTTTTTTACTACGAGATGCATTTTGCTAAGTTGGCAAAATGCATTTATATCAAAACTATTTTAGAGTTATTTAACGTTTTTACCACCTAAAACTGGAAAAAGTAAAACTGAAATCGTTGGCTATTTGGAAGTTTTTAAATTTACTCCCCGTTAGGATGGAAAATTTCTAAATAAAAGTATTAATAAACTGTTCTTTATTTTCAGAAAATGTGATTATTTATACAGTAAAACCTCGTTTATCATTTTTATATATTGTTCACATTAGATAATAATTTTTAACTATGATAGCAAGAACGTAACTACAAGTAAGCCAAATATCAGCTTTTTATTTTGATTTGATGTACAGTTCCTGCATAGACTGTACAATAAATTATGGTAATAAAATCCTTTTTGTTGAGTTTAAGAGAGCTTTACTAAACTTACCAATTCTCTGTTAAGAAATGATGTGAAAAGTTATTTTTGTATTTTTTAATGTCTTGTGAACAACACTATGTAATTTCGTTACAAAACATAGTTTTTTATCGTAATAAACGGTAAGTCTGCTTAGTTAAGGATTTTGTTTTCCTTATTACCCATATTACCCGGATTATACGGATTGCCTATGGTCACAGTTAGTCCGGATAAACAAGGTTTTACTGTATAGAGAAAACTACTGTAAAAATGAACCAAAGTAGAGAAGTTTTTTTCTTTTTTTTTAAGAATCGAACTATCTTCAAATAAATTCTAAAGTTAAAATACGAGTACATTAATAAAAAATTGACATCACAGTATTATATGATTTTAGTTTTAAATAATTACAAGATAAAAAGAACTTTTTATATACAGTGATTTCCGCTTATAAGAATCACGTTTGTTATTACTGTTTTTGATTCTTATAAGCGGTTGATTCTTATAGCCGAAATTTAGGTTTTCGGACAGGCACTCACACACACCTATATATACATATATGAGATAATTTATCATAAAATACTCTTTAATTTACGTTAATTATCTTTTATAAAAATTATTTTTTACAATTTTAAAAATACAACTTAATTTCTAGACCTATAAGTAGATACACATGATTATAGTGAGAGAAGAAAAAAAATCCAATATTTGTTACAACATACCTGCTTAACAGTTTTAACATTTCAACTACAGGAAGGGTGCAAGAAAAAGTTCTCTATAGTAGTTTGACGTCATGAAGTTTTCAGGAGGCTGTTTATACCTCTTTTAATACTAATAGTCTCAGACGAAGATTCACCTTCTAGCTTACGTTTCTCGGTTTGATAACATGCTGAATCTTCTAATGTCACGTTTGCCTATCTAAGTGATAGTGGACGTGGACACTTCGCCGAAGATTTATGTGTTTCAGGGTCAAGGAAGCCGCGACCAGGATGTGGGAGGTGGGAAAAAAAGAGTCCCTATTTTTGTTTGTCTGTGGAGAAAAGTGAAATCGGACCCGGATGGGTAAAGATGCCCCCGGGTCAAGCTAATCGGATAGTGTTGTGCTAAAGCGTTTAAGGGGAAACTATTATGTTATGTCTAACAAAGAAAGGGATGAATTTTACGATTATATTCCAATTTTAACATGGAAAATTTTAGCATGGAAATAATACATTTGTTTTTGTTTTCGCGATATTGATTCTTATAAACGGTTGATTCTAATAACCACTGATCACTTTAAGCGGTGGTTACTGTACCATGTTTTTAAATTTTCCGTTGAATCATATAAACTTGACAATTCTATGTATTAATAAATACTTTTTAAATTTTTTTTTTATAAATTATCCCATCAACTTGAAAGAAAATGAAGTTAATTGGAAGTTAACTCGCGTTTAACTTTTCGTTCCCGTCTCGGCCAATAGATGGCTGCACCATTCTACAAAGCAAAATTAACTGAAAATGAATTTAATTCAGCTTAAAGATGGCTAAAAGTATCAAAAGAATGCATTGTCATCGTGTTCTGATCTATTCTAAAAGTTTCAAATGTCTAGCTAGTTGAGAAGTTAGTTAAAAATCGATTGCGAGATTTGTACTGGACAAACACACACACACAAACAAGAAAGCGAGTTAATAAACACATGGTAAAAAATTAGCAGGTTTTTAATTGCATTTTAAAGTATTGTGTAATTTAAAATGTCATTCAGGAGCATTTTTGATCAGGCAAAATTATCAGCCATACCAAAATATATCTTAATATTTTCATGATTGTACGTATGCAAGTGTCTGAACCTTAAATTTGTTAATTGTCGAATGAACACATTTCAAATTTGATGTCTCTAAATTTCGATTTCTTTTCCTGTTATAGAAAAAAAAATACTGCTTTTGTTTGTGACTTATATTTCAAAAATTACTTTCGGGCGTTTGATTACATTTAGGATAAGTCGCATAAAATTTACTGGTAAGGGGGCGTCCATTAATTGCGTGAGGCGATTTTTCGGACGACCCCCCCCCCCCTGGTGAGATGTCGTGAGATTTGGCTCGACCCCCTCCTCCCCCCCCTCATCTCATGTGAGATTTTTCAAAATGCGTATTTTTAGTGTGAATACGTTAATCTGTGCTTGATTGCGTCGGATTTATTTAAAAAAACATAATTTGCCTAATTATTTTTATTTAAGACTAGTTAAGACTAGTATTTAAGACTACTAAGAAAGTATAATCTAGAATCACAGTGGGAAAATGGAACAATAAAATGCTTAAATAGGAACTACTAAAATTCGTAAAAGAATATTCATTCTAATTCATTCCACGGGGACTCGTGTGTGGTCTCAAGAGTGACTACTGGAACTATTGTGTAGGATTTAGCCATATTTTAGTGTAGAAACATGTTTTACTCAATATAACCCAATTTTCTCGCAATTTTACACTGTTTCTTGCGGAAAAAAAATTACGTGATATTTGCCGAGACCCCCCTCTCCCCCACGTGAGACTGGGTGAGATTCGGCTCGACTCCCCCCCCCCCCTAAAAGCCTCACGTAATTAATGGACGCCCCCTAAAGCTAAATGCTTAGTATTCAGAATATAAAAGTTTTTACGTTAATCTTTTTAAATAGGTATGTAAACACACAGCTTTTCGGTGTCAAAACTAGGGTTTCCAAAACGGAAATATCCGTAGCCGTTATACGCGGATTTTCAATTGTTAACTATATCCGATATCTTTCCAATATTTTTCGGATATCCGCAACTTAAATTTTTAAAATTTTCCGTTTAAAATAGGCGTTGAAATTTGAATTTTGACATATTACTTTTTTAATTTTTGAAATACGTGTGAAATCAGTTTTCGAAATTTATTGAAGAAAACATTTTGCGCATTGAAACATTAGTTAAAAACAAAAGTTTGCATTAAATTCGTATAAAGTGTGAAAACGCCAATTGGCGAAAAAAATTCATTTTTGGATTCATTTTATTTTCGCCAATTCATTTTTGGATCGGGAAATATGACAACATTACGGGCTTAAAGAAATCTCTTGTTGATTCTACAAATGTCCCAACAAAATCTGATCTATGTTTTGCTCCAACTCTTATGCAGAGACTTTTCCCTGGTGAGACTTTACAGCATAAATTTGATGCACAGTTTTAATGGTGTGACGAATTTTATTCACGAAAATTATAGGCACCTATGGTTGACACTGTTTGTTCATTTCTATAGAGTCCAGCTGTTTGGACAAGAATCACGTGCTCTCTTACAGTGGCCGTGGATGTTTGCTTTGTCTACAATTTTCCGGGGTTTCGTAGTAAAATATTATCGAACTAGCTGAAAACCCGTACTTCGCTACGAAGTACATTCAAATTAAATACAACGGTCAATGTATGCAATTAACGCAAAAAAAAAATTATAAAAAAATCGTAACGAATATTTTTATAGACAAAATAATGTAGAAGAAAATATTGAAATTAAATCTAATAGAACATACTAAAGAATATAGTACAGTTAATATAGTACAGTTTGAGGAACATTTCTTTTACTGAATTTTAATATTTTTTTTAAATAATGTCCAATCGTCTGCCGCATTAGAAAGAAAAAAAAATTGTTTTTGTCAATTTATTTCGTTGTTATGCACGTGACGATAAATTAATATAAAGGGACTATTTTTGCTTTCAACCAATAAACTTTTTCATTCATATTTTCGAAAAGTGAGGCTGGTAATATTCTCATTTGAGAGCCGCTATTCCCTATGACATCAAGAATTCTGTAACCGTAGGGGACGTACTTTTGCCTAACATAAAAATCATTCTATTCATATAAAAATATTTGTATTTGGAGAGCTCAATTGGCTTTCAAAATTCGTGAATTAGGTTTAATTAAAGTAATCCATCGTGAATATTTAAAAATTATCCTAATTCCTCAGTAATCTTTCTCTATGAAATAGCCTTAAAAATATGGACTTTTGAACGGCATCACCTTCCAATATATTTCAATTTCATGCTATTTATCTCATACTGCCTAGACAGTGGTATTTAGAAAGTTAAAATAATTACAAGATAAAAAGAACTTTTTATATACCATGTTTTTAAATTTTCTGTTGAATCATATAAACTTGACAATTCTATGTATTAATAAATACTTTAAAAAAAATTTTTTGATGAATTATCCCATCCACTTGAAAGAAAACGAAGTTAGAAAGAAATGAAGTTAGAAAGAAAATGTGTTCTGAGCTATTCTAAAAGTTTCAAAAGTCTAGCTAGTCGGGAAGTGAGTTAAAAATCGATTGCAAGATATGTACTGTCTAAACACACTCACAAACGAACAAACAGGAAAGAGAGTTAATAAAAACACGGCAAAAAAAATAAAAGGGTAATGTAAATGTATTTATATGAATTCTGTTACACACTCAGTAATATCTTATAATTAAGATTATACATTTATATAATTAATGTCCCCAACAGAATATATATATATATATATATATATATATATATATATATATATATAATCACCTCAACTCCACGCTCATGTCCGAACATTTAGAGGTTACTGCCTCCTCCAAACAGCAAATTTTTCGAGAAATTTCGCCACCAGAGGGCAGTTTTCTTTGCAAAACTTTTTCCATCCATCAGAATCAAAAACCTCTTTTGCGTGCTTGATAATATAATCCAGGATGTGCTCGTTCAGTTCCTCTTCATCGTATTTTTCGACAATCACTACAACGTCGCACACCAGATCCACGCTCAGGTTTTTCTTCATGTAGTAAACGCACAATTTCTTGAGCTCCTCCAGCAGCAATTTATCGGCTGCCACGTAAATCTTGCACACGTTCCGATCGGCCATCCCCTCCGCCACTCCCGTGTACAGGTAGGACAGGATGCACTGGAACACGCCCTCTTCGATGTCGTCGATGTCTGCCACTCCGCTCGCGTTCTCCTGGAAGTCGTTGCCGAGCGCTCCTGCGAAGTAGCCGCATCGTGTGTCCAGGATCTTCCTGTGGGCTCGCAGTTCGCCGCCACCCTTCACCTTCAAGGCGAAATCCTCCCCCTTTCCTTCGTCTAGCATCGTCTTCAGGTCACGGCTGAGGTTCCACAGTCTGGTAGTCAAGGACACTACATAAGGAGCAAAATGACGGTTAGAGGAAGGCAAGCGTTCATAACAGCATAGAAGAGACACGAATCAAACACACGAAATGACATGTACATACGATAAATGGTGGACCATTTCCCTACTCCTTACTGCAATGCCTGGATTGACATCGCACGTCACCAGCACCCATCGCAGTGGCGTGGCGAGCATAACTGGCGCCCGGGGCACGATACCTTTGTGGCGCCCCCCCCCCCTGAAAAACATATAGGAATATAATACAGTTGGTTCTCCGTTTAACGACTTTCAAGGGACCGTGATAAATCGTCCTTAAGTAAAGATCGTCCCTAAACAAAATTTGTGAAAAAAATAACATTTCCCTTCAAACTTTACAGGCTTAGGACTGTCAATATATTTCTTAATATATTGGCGTGTTTAAAAATATTATTTTTATTATCATCATTATTTTATGCACAAAAAGTTATTTTAAATTACATTGAAAAATATTAGAGTACAAACAATACAATAAATTACGATTTAAAAAATTCAAAAAGTGTTGATTGCTTCATTCGCCTTGTTTTCGTTATTCTCTTTTCCAGATTTTCTAACATGTTAAATGAGTCACCTTCCATTTTCGATGTAATATAGCGTCGGAGAACATCTAGAGCAGAAATTGCATCTGTGTAAGACGGTGGCAGTGTCTCGTTTTCCGTGTCTTCAACTTCACCTTCTTCGTCTGACACTGTGTTTTCGTTTACAATATCTTCATAAATTTGTTCTACATTTCTGAAATCTGTTGTTAAAACATATTTATCACAATTGTAGAAATCACAATTGTATTTCTCTGTTTTGTGGAACTGTAGACCAAAATCAAAGATCTCCTGGAACTTCCGAAGGGCAAACTGGAGACTTTTTGAGTCTCTTTTGGATAAAGAACTGGAGCCTAATGTCATCGATTTTAATCAAAATATTGAGCTTCTATATAGATTTATACGAGAAAAATTTGTTTGGTGTGCTGGGAAAAGCATCCCTAGGGGCAAGATAAAGAATTATAGATGTTTCTGGTCAGAGAATTTGAGGGACCTTAAAGAGAAACGTGACAGACTCAGGCGAAAAGCTGAATTAACCGGTCGCCCCTCTGATGTACAGAATTGGAGAAAACAGGCTGCGCTTTTTAAGAGAACTATTCTGCAAGAGAAACGTAGCACCTATAATGACTTTCTGTCAAGCCTTGACTTCCGTAAGGACGGTAAAAAAGCTTATAAGTTTGTTTCAAGCATCAATAACAGTGGTGTTAATACGGCAGGTCCAAAACGAACTTTCCTGGTAGATAATAAGATAATTATCTCTGATGTCAGAGTCGCTAATTCTTTTGTTCAACACTTCTCTAGTCTACAACAGAAAAGCAGATACGCGAGACAGCTTTCAAGAACTCTCACAAAAAATCTTAAATGCAAAATGAAAGAAGAGGGCGCTCTTCCCACCGATTTGGATATTTTCAATGCCCCTTTAAGCCTAAATGAATTGCTGTCAGCACTGAAGTGTTTGAAACCACGAAAATCTCCGGGCGAGGATGGTATCTTTGCAGAATTTCTTTTACATTTGGGCCCTCGTGCCTGTGAAACCATCTTAAAACTATTCAATTTAATCTGGTACACGGGAAGAATTCCCTCTCAATGGTATAAATCTACTATTATTCCTATACATAAAAAAGATTCAGATCCAGGCCTTGTGAGTAATTACAGACCTATTTCCCTAACAAGCATTCTTTGCAAGGCCATGGAGAGAATCATTATGAGTAGATTGAACTGGTACCTGGAATACGAAGGGATCCTAGAAGATGAACAGGCT
Organism: Dolomedes plantarius; assembly: GCA_907164885.2. Lineage (NCBI taxonomy): Eukaryota > Metazoa > Arthropoda > Arachnida > Araneae > Dolomedidae > Dolomedes > Dolomedes plantarius. Next base: position 27,008,445 of record OU015490.1, read on the forward strand.
GTTTGGAAATTTGTGTTAATTTTCTCCCCTAGATGGCACTGCATGTCAATGTAAGTTTAATATTTACTATGTTTTGTCGAGTACTCTCGTGGCAGGCAAACAGGAAAGTTTGAGCGTATGTAAGCTCTCATCTTTAATAATTCTTTGAATAAAACTGTATATATGTAAAAATAAATAATGTAGATTTTAGAAGATAGATATTTTTCTTCATGCACCTTCTACCACTCAACCACGGATGTAATATGGTGCATATCGGCTGTGAACTGGAACTGAGTTTTTTACGTTGGAATTTTTGATTGGAATGGACACCTGCTGTGCTTGAAAAAAAAATGGCTCAACGGATTCTTTCAGTGTTTGGATGCTGAATGGAAATAAGAATTTTTCTTCGGATTAGCTGTTCTTACTATTACGGATACCTTAATTAAAGGTAAGGTCTTTTATACTATTTAAATATGGATAAGATTGCAAAAATCATAGAAAAAAGGAGCACAGTAAGAGCTAATACAACGAAATTGATAAAAAAGATTCAAACTTTGAATTATGAAGATGAAACTGTTGAAAATCTAACAGAATTAATTGAGTTGTTAGAAACGAAAGAAAAAATACTTAAGGAGTATAATTTAGAAATTGAAGATCTCATATCGGATCCAGTTAAATTTAAAACCGAAATTGCTCAATCGGAAGAATATGATGAAAAAATTATTACGACTAAAATTAAACTCAAAAATAAAATTAAAGAAATGAATAAAAGGGACGATCAAAGTTCCCATGGAAGTAATAACACCTCAAATGTTACTGAACATAATTTTACGGCATTAAAATTGCCTAAATTAGAAATTCCGCGTTTTTCTGGTGATTCTAATTTCATGGAATTCCTTAACTGCTTTGATAGCGCAATAGGATCGAACGATTCCCTAACTAAAATTGAAAAATTTCAGTATTTCAAGTCCTTGCTTTCTCCCCCCGCCTATAATGTGGTTGCTGGATTCGAATTAAATGAAAAGAACTACGATTCTTGCCTTGAACTTTTAAAGCAGCGTTATGGTCGTACTGATTATAATATTAATTTGTATATCTCCAAATTACTTAACTTAGAACCGGTAAGAAATTCCTCTTATGTAAAAGGATTGCGCAAATTGTATGATGAGATAGAGGTAAACATAAGAAATTTACGCGCACTAAATGTAACCGAAGGATCGTATGGTCATCTATTAAATCCCCTACTCTTAAAATTGTTACCCCAAGATTTAGTTTTGGAATTTCACCGAAAACGAAATAAGGAAAAGAACTGTGAAACTTCGGATATTATGACTTTTTTGAGAAATGAAGTCGAATCAAGGGAAATTTGTGAAACTGTAATGAATTCTTCCAAGGTTTGCGAATCTAAACGCACCTCTTTTCAAAGTTATCAAACGGGACAAACGTATCATAAAAATTATTCGAAACCTAAACATTTTTCAACCGCTGCAACATTACTTGCACCAGTAAAAAATACATGCATATTTTGCGAATTAAACCACGAATCTATAAATTGTAGGAAATTTGATGTAGAACAAAAAATTAGTAAACTTAAGTCTGAAGGACGATGCTGGGCGTGTTTCAAGCCCAAACATACCAGCGGAAGCTGTCGATTAGGTATTTCATGTGAAATATGTTTTTCAAAATTTCACCATAAATCAGTTTGTAGGAAAAATGGTAAACCTTCTAATGGTTCGGTAGAGCGTAGCAAGGAAAATTGTAATAATTCGCGTAGCTTAAATTCTAATGAAACCGAAGATGAAAGGACAAGCTCTACTTCTGAAGTTATAAGTTCTGTTTCTCAATGTAATCTTAATACGAACTGTTCTAAAAATGTTTATTTGCAAACTTGCACTGTCGTAGCTAAATCGGAAAATAAATCTTGCTTATCAAGATTAATGTTTGATAGTGGAAGTTCGCGCTCTTTTATAAGTGAAAAGTTAGCGAATAAATTGAATTTAAAAACTATTCGGAATGAAGTTTTGTCAGTCTATTCTTTCGGAATGAAAAGCCCAACAGATAAAGTTTATCGAGTTGTTGAATTAACACTCGAAAGTACAAATTCTCCTTTTCGAAAAAATCAGGAATTATTTGTGTCTAGGACTATTACAGGTGCTACCGTTAAATACCCAGACGAAAAAATAAAAGACTTAATGCTGAAAAGGAATTTGCGGTTAGCTGATGATTCCGCTAGCTCAAATAATATAGATATTCTTTTAGGGGCAGATGTTTGCTGGGAACTAATTTATCAGGAAAAGATTCCGATTAATAAACATTTATCAGCTTTGAATAGTGCTTTCGGTTGGTTAATTACTGGAGCGGACAAAAACGAAAGTAGTTGTTCTGAGAACATGATTATTGTGAATAATGCGATTTCAAATGATTTGCGAATGTTCTGGGAAATTGAAGAATTTCCGAATGAGACTAAAAATTTATCGGAAAAGGAAAATCAATTAATCAAAAATTTTGAAGACTCTTTAAAATTTAACGGAGAGCGCTATGTTTGTAAATTAATGTGGAAAGATAATGTGGGACCACCTCCCGAATTGGACTCTAATTATGAGGTGGCGAGCAGACGCTTTAATTCATTAAAAATTAAATTGGATAAAAATCTTGAAATTTCTGACCAATATAAAGAAATTGTATCGGATCAATTGGAATGTAATATTGTGGAAAAATGTATTGATGAGGATTTAGACTCAGGTTACTACATGCCGCACAGGGAAGTTATAAGACAGGATAGACAGACTACTCGCGTTCGTATGGTTTATGATTGCAGCTCTAAAGCAAATGACAATAAAAATTCTTTGAATGATTCACTTGAATCTGGAGTTAACCTTTATCCAAATTTATTAGATGTAATACTTAAATTTCGGGAAAATCAAGTTGCATTTTGCGGAGATCTAGAAAAAGCTTTCCTTATGATAGAAATTGCGGAAGAGGATAGAAAGTATCTAAAATTTTTGTGGTTTTCGGACGACCCGAATTATTCGGTACAAACACTTCAACTTAATCGTTTACCATTCGGATTAACGACGTCTCCGTTCGCGCTAGCTTGTGTTTTGAAATTTCACATTAGGAAATTTAAAGATGATTATCCTGATTGTTATGAAATGTTAAATTCTCTGTATGTCGATGATTTGTACGATGGAGCTAAAAATGCTCAGGATGCCTATAAGTTAACATCTTTGGCAATAGAAATATTACGCATCGCTGGATTCAAATTGAGAAAATTAAAAACTAACTGTGAGGAACTAAATAAACTTTGGCGTGAAAACGGGTATGAGGAAAATATGGATTTTGGACTTGGCGAAGGGTTCTTGGGATTAAAGTGGGATCATATTAAGGATGAAATTAAGTTAGATTTAAAGGATGTTAGGGATCCCCTGGAATTTGGAATCACCAAGCGACATGTGCTAAGCATGATTTCTAAAATATTTGATCCTTGCGGACTAATTAGTCCTTTTGTAATAAGAGTTAAAATTCTCATGCAAGAAATGTGGCAAAGAGGTCTAAATTGGGACGAAAACTTGCCAAACGACTTAGAAAAGAAGTGGGGAACATGGTGTTCTGAACTTGTTGAACTGGAAAATTTCAATATTCAACGTAAACTTTTTTCAACAGAAGACGTTAGTGAAGTTTCTCTACATATTTTTGTGGACGCTAGCCCTAAGGCTTATGGGGCTGTGGCATACCTCCGATACTTTACAACTGAAGGAAAAATTAAAATTAGTTTTGTGATTTCGAAAAGTAAAGTTGCTCCTCTAAAAACTTTAACTTTAGCAAGATTAGAGTTGATGGCAGCACTCGTAGGTGTTCGTCTAGGTAAATATATTCAGAACATTTTTCCAGCCTTCACTCAAAAAATATTTTTTTGGAGTGACTCCAAAATAGTGCTCCACTGGGTGAAAGGTTCGTCTAAAGTTTGGAAACCTTTTGTGGCAAATCGGGTGGCTCAGGTACAAGCACTCTCTCTACCTGAGTGTTGGAATTTTTGCAGTGGATCGGAAAATCCTGCTGACCTTACTACTAGAGGAGAATCTGCAAAAATGATCCTTTCGAGTTCTTTGTGGTGGACAGGCCCTCCTTGGTTGTCTCAACCGGTTCACCTGTGGCCTGGTGAAAGCTCCTCCAACCGACCTGATGACAATTGTAATGAAGAGCTAATTTCGAAGGAGCTTCGAACTGTAGCAGTGAATACTGTAGCCTTGACTGAACCAATTCTAGATTTGACAAAATACAGTAGTTTTTTAAAATGTCTGAGAATTTTTGCATGGATAAAACGATTTGCAGCTAGAGCGAGAAAAGTAACATCTGAAAGCGGTCCTCTTTCTGCTCGAGATCTTGAAGAAGCCGAACAGTATTTTATCCGGAAAATCCAAAGTGAACATTTTTCAAAGGAAATTAAATCTCTGAAATCTAAAAAACCTATTTCCTCAGACTCTAACATTTTTTCCTTGGCCCCATTCCTGGATGAAAATAATTTGATTAGAATAAAGGGAAGAATGAACGAGGCAGAATTTACTTTAGGTGAAAAACACCCTATTCTACTACCAAAAGATTCCCGATTGACTGAATTAATAGTGTTACATGTTCACAATAAAATGCTTCATGCTGGGGTTGCTGCGACACTATCAAAAATACGTCAAAATTTCTGGATAATTAAAGGAAGGCAGTTGGTAAAAAAGGTCATCCATAACTGTCTAATCTGTAGAAGATATTCTGCGAAACCTGTAAGTCAACTTACTGGACAGATTCCAAAAGATAGATTAAATGAAACTCCCGCCTTTTATACTACTGGAATTGACTTTACTGGTCCTGTTTATGTGAAGGAAGGAAAAGACGTCGTGAAAAGTTACATTGCTCTCTTCACGTGTGCTGTAACACGAGCAGTACATCTTGAGCTTGTCTCTGACTTGTCAACAAGTAAGTTCATATTAGCTCTAAGACGTTTTTTGTCAAGGCGAGGAAACTGTCGCATAATTTATTCCGATAATGCCAAAACTTTTAAGTGCGCTAATAAAGATTTCGATTATTTTGATAAAATTGTTAAAGATAAAAGTCTTCAAGACTTCATTTCTTCGGAAAGAATTGCATGGAAATTTATCGTAGAACTCGCCCCATGGTGGGGAGGTTTTTACGAGCGATTGATGAGAACAATTAAAGAGCCTTTGAGAAAAATCCTCGGACGATCTCAATTAACCTTTGAAGAACTAACAACAATTTTGGCTGAGATCGAAAATGTTCTCAATCAGAGACCCCTAACCTACATCTATAACGACGCCAATGAGCCTGAACCTCTGACACCAGCTCATTTTTTGTTGGTGGGACACAACATAAAATATCCTTTCAATTTTGCTGAACTTTTCAATACTAATTCGTCCAGAGTTTCTTTGGTTAAACGCAAGATATACCAAACAAAACTCCTACAGCAGCTTTGGACAAAGTGGAAAACACAATATTTGTTAAATTTAAGGAATTTCCATGTGTTCAACACTTCAACCTCTAAAGAAAATTTCAAGGAAGGCGAGGTTGTACTCATTGAGGGTACAAATAAATCAAAGTTTTTATGGGACCTAGGTCGCATTACCGAGGTCTTTCAGGGTCGTGATGGACTCGTTAGGTCATGCAAAGTAAAAACTAAAAACACTGAACTTAGAAGACCTATTCAACTTTTGTATCCTCTGGAACTGCCGAACTGAAAAAAAAAAAAAAAAAACTTTTTGCTATTTTAATTTCTTTCTCTTTCTTTTTTTAATATTAGATTATCTATTATAATTGCTAAGTTACTTTTAATTTCAACTCTTAGTTTGAATTCTCATAATATTTGTTTTCATTGTAATGAATATGAATGTCATATAATTTTATGTTTTTCTTTGTGATAATTTTAGCAAATTATCAGGTGGGGAGTGTTTGGAAATTTGTGTTAATTTTCTCCCCTAGATGGCACTGCATGTCAATGTAAGTTTAATATTTACTATGTTTTGTCGAGTACTCTCGTGGCAGGCAAACAGGAAAGTTTGAGCGTATGTAAGCTCTCATCTTTAATAATTCTTTGAATAAAACTGTATATATGTAAAAATAAATAATGTAGATTTTAGAAGATAGATATTTTTCTTCATGCACCTTCTACCACTCAACCACGGATGTAATACAGGCTGGCTTTAGGAAATTTAGGTCTACCAGCCAGCATGTTTCATTACTTAGTCAAAATATAAAGGATGCTTTGGATAAGAGGCAAATTCTCTCCGCGGTCTTCATTGACCTAAAGTCTGCTTACGATCTTGTATGGAGAGAGGGCCTACTTGCGAAGTTATCAAACATCAGCATACACTCTAATATGCTTGGATGGTTTAACGGATTTCAGAAAACCCGATTATGTAGAGTCCGGTACAACTATTGCCTTTCAAGATACAGAACACTCAAAACTGGCTTACCGCAGGGTGCAGTCTCTAGTTGCACACTCTTTAACATCTACATTAATGATCTGGTAAGTGAATTGAAAAAGATTGACGGGTTACGGTGTCTGCTATATGCTGATGACTTAGTCATCTGGACTACTTCTCCCAAGAACAAAGCTAATGTGATCATTGAAAGTTCTTTGGGAAAGGCCTTGTTAGTTATTGAAAAATGGACAGAATTGAATAATATGAAAGTTAACCTCGATAAGACATTTGTAGAGTCTTTTTCCCTCACGCATCAACCTTTCCATCCACAAATTTACTACAAAGGCCGTCAGATTCCATCGTCTGATGGATTTAAATACTTAGGTGTAATTTTCGATAGAAAACTTACATGGAGGTCTCATGTGGCGGACATCATCCGACGTGCTATGAAAAGACTTAATCTCTTAAAAATATTAGCGGGTTCTAAATGGGGCTGTTCAAGAGCCACTTTGAATTTTACATACAAAACGTATATTTTACCTATTCTTGTTTACTGTTGCGAGCCGCTGATTACAGGATCAGAGCAAGTTTTTCACCTTTGTGAGACTTTTCAAAATCAGGCTCTGCGATTGATTACGGGGGCAGTGAAGACAACACCTATTGACTGTATGCTGCTCAGCACTGATAACAGGCCTTTCAAGATAATTATTCAAGAAAGAGCCCTTCTCCTCTGGGAGAGAATACTTAGAATCCCTGGGTGTTTGTCCTGTGGAACCAGGCCTCTCTAAACTGTGGGAGAAACTTGAAAACACAGAGTGGTTTTTGCCAGGGAGTTGCTGATATTAGATCTAAGCTAGATTTGAATTTCGAGGTTGAACATTTCTCTCCTCCCATCAGCCCTATTGTTGATAAGAAATTTTCTATCCACCTAGAACTGATCAAGGATGTTTCTAAAGCGGAGACTAGTGACATAGTGCTAAGAACTCTCGCTCTCGAGACAATGGAATCATTTTACCCTGAGGAGGAATGGTTAAGAATATATACTGACGGTTCCAGAGTGAGCGGTTGTGTTAACGCCGGTGCTGGTGTTTTCTGTGAACTTTTTTGCCTTTATACTCCCGTAGGTATCCATAGCTCAGCTTTCGATGGTGAGATCGCGGCCATCTGCCAGGCCCTGTCACAACTACGGCCTCGTCTGGACTCCTTTTCGAAAGTTGTATTACTATCGGATTCAAAGGCCGCACTTCAAGCAATTGACGCACCCAGCCACTCCCGAACTTTAACCATCGATAATTGCTTAAATCTCCTCAACTGGATTGCCAGTAATAATAAGACAGTAGTTCTCTAGTGGATTCCGGCCCACTGCGGAATCCAGGGAAATGAGGCGGCTGACTTCTTGGCAAAGAAGGGGGCCTCTGTCCTTCAGAGAACTAATCCCAGACTTCCTTTTAATAGTATCATATGTCTAATAAAGAACATCTTCAGGGATTCTTTTCGCGAAGAACTCAAAAATCGCAACTTTAATAAACCATGGCTAAATCAGATCCTTAATGTCCCTCAGTGGCCTAGGATGAAATCTGTCGCCATGTTTCGTCTGATATCTGGCCATGACTGCCTGCGTAAACATCTATGTCGTATCAACGTCGTTCCTGACCCTCTTTGTACCTTGTGTGATCTTCAAGAGGAAATGGACTTGCCTCACCTATACAGATGTCCTGCTCTTCCTCGGACATCAATCTGGGAACGCTACTGGATTGCTCGCTTTCATTTATAGATTTATTGTTGTCAATTTTGATGTTCAATTGTCTTTTAATGTGCCATTGGAAATAAAAAAAAATTGTAGAAATCTTGAATTGAAACATCCTCATCTTCAACAAGACTTCTCCATTCTTCAGGGGTAATGTCATCTTCGTTGATTTCTACATCCGTACTTTGCAGTTCCACTACAAGTTCTTTGTGAATTCCAGCAACTCGAAAGCAGTTTTTTATTGTGGATGAAGAAACTTCTTTCCAAGCTGATGTTATCATGCGCATTGCTTTCAAGATTGTAAATTTTCTAATTTTTATACTGTCAGCCGAATTGTTTATTAATTTCCTAATTAAATACTTTCTGTAGTATGCTTTCACAGTGCGAATGATACCCAGGTCTAATGGCTACAACTTACTAGTACAATTAGCTGGTAAGAAATGGATAGTCAAATTTGTAAGTCCAGGGATATTTGGAGTATGTGCAGTGTCGATTAAAAGTAAAACTTTTCTCTTTTCTCGATGCATTTTTGCATCAAATTTTCTAATCCAGTCAATAAAAATTTGTGATGTCATCCACGCTTTATTGTTATTGCGGTACTCACAAGGTTTCCTGGTGATATTATTAAAACACTATGGTTGCTTTGATTTGTCTATAACTAGTGGTGGAAATTTCTCAGATCCATCCGAATTACTGCACAGTAAAACACTCAATCGTTCCTTACTGTTTTTTCCACCAAAACACATTTCGCCCATATACGTTAAGGTTTTATTAGGCCCATATTGTAGAATAGGCCCGTCCCATCTGCATTGAATATGTTCTTCTCATCATATCCATCTAATATCCCCTTCAGCACTATTTTCCATTGATCCACTATTTTTTCATTTACGGAGCCACTTTCGCCAGATATGCTTTTAAATACAAGACCGTATCTTTCTTTGAACTTTGTTTGCCAACCAGCCGAAGCCTGAAAATTTTGCATTCCAAACTTTTCTGCCAGAATAATAGCATTTTCTTTAAATATCACTCCGGAAATTGGAATGTTAGATGCTCTTGCTTGATGAAACCATTGCAGGACTGCCTTCTCAAACTCTTCTGATCGGCCACATTGAATTTTCTGCCGTTTGGATTTGGATCCCAAACCAAATTTTTGTGCTGCTTCAAGAATTTTCTTTTTGCTTCCTAAAATGCCTTTGAGAGTAGACTCGGGTAGCTGAAATTGTCTTGCGAATTGAACTTTTGTTATTCCAACACTTTCTTCCCAGTTTTCAATAATTTTCACTTTTTCGTGTAACGTAAGATGCTTTCGCTTTGATGCCATTTTGCTCTGCTCACCTCGTATTCGTACTGGAATGAGCTCCTACACACAACCATGAATTCTCTAAACATGAACACGTGCTTCCCAGAAGGAGTGAGAGAGGGGTGCTTTTGGACAGTTCGCAAATCACATGACAACATGGTAGGTACAATAGAGTGATTCCACACCCGCACTAAGAAATTCGATCCACCAGGGAAGAATGTTCGATTTTCCGAGAAACAGTAATCCCCCCCTCCCCCGGTTTTTTCCACTGCAACAAGTCTATGATTGCAACAATCATAAAGGAAATTCCGGGTCTGTTATTGAAACCAAATTTCCCCACAGAGAGTAACCCTCCTGTAGATAAAATGTTGAAGAAAAAGTTTATCACGTAAGAAAAAATCGTCGTTAAATAGAAACAAAATCGTCTTAAAATAGAATTTTTTTACGTCGGAGGGACCGGGACCGGGAAATATCGTCTTTAAATAGAGATCGTCGTTAAGTAGAGCGTCGTTAAACAGAGAACCAACTGTATATAGACCCTATATTGGTGCCCTCGATAAACATATAATAACATAATATATAGACCTTATATTGGCACTCCTCCCCCCCGAAAAGCATATAGTAACATAATATATAGACCTTATGTTGGTGCCCTTCCCTAAAAACATATAGTAATATAATATATAGACCTTATATTGCCCCCCCCCACAAAATAATATAGTAATATAATATATATACCTTATATTGGCGCCCTCCCCGAAAAACATATAGTAGTATAATATATAGACCTTATATTGGGGCCCTCCCCTGAAAAACATATAGTAATATAATATATAGACCTTATATTAGCATCCACCTCGAAAACATATAGTAATATTATATATGGATCTTACATTGGCGCCCCTCTGCGAGAGGCGCCCGGGGCATGATAGACCCCCTTGCCCCCCCCCCCCCCCTTTGCTACGCCATTGACCCATCGTATTGAGATACGAGTTTTTTTTCTCTAAGAATTTTTGAGGTCAAAGATTAGCGAATGCATTACGGGAAAGTGCAGCATCTTTAAATGAACAATAATTACAAGATAAAAAGAACTTTTTATATACCACGTTTTTCAATTTTCTGTTGAATCATATACAAACTTGACAATTCTATGTATTAATAAATACTTTTTTTAAAATTTTTTTGATGAATTATCCCATCAACTAGAAAGAAAATGATCAAATGCGCAATAAAGCGAGCAATTATAAGAAATTTTCAAACAACAAAATTAACTGAAAATGATTTTAATTCTGCTTAAAGATGGCTAAAAGTATCAAAAGAATGCATTGTCATCGTGTTCTGAGCTATTCTAAAAGTTTCAAATGTCCAGCTAGTCGGGAAGTTAGTTAAAAATAGATTGCGAGATTTGTACTGGACAAACAAGAAAGCGAGTTAATAAAAACATGGTATAACAAGTAATATAAAAAAAAATGTAAAGTCAATTCCTACTTAGGTCAACAAAGAAAAATTTGAGTGTGAACTAATAGTAGGAACTGAAAAAAAGGATTGCCTGCCAGAACCTTGCCTACTGTGCGAGATTAGGAGGGGGTGGGGAGAAAGAGAGAAAAAAAGTTTGTCTTGTTGGGGATTCGATCCCGCAACCTACAGGACGGGAGGAGCCCGCGCTACCGCAGTGCTACCGTTTAGACAGTAAAAAGAGGGAAATTACCATTCAAAAGCAAGAGACGCTCTAGGTCTCTTCCTATTGAAAGGGCTCCCATATAAAACTAAAATTGATTAATTACATTTAATTAATGAATTAATATTTGAAAAAACTGTATTAACATCAAGTGTCATCCACTACAAGTTTAAAAAATGTATTTCAACTTGAGTGGATGAATAAAAAGTATTTTATTAACGATTGAAAATTTGAACAAGATATATATATACAGAGGCTGTTCGCACATTTTTTAGACGATTTTGGTAAGCGGTAATAAAAAATCGTTTGCTGCAAAAGAAATAATTGCAATTGTACTATGTTTTTAAAAGTCAAAATTATCGTCTGCGGCTTGAAAGTTCTGTTTTTATTCAAAATGGCGTTTTTAACAAATCAGTGGTTCGAAGGCTACATTTATGCTCTTTCCGAAGAGAAATATGCATACTCCGTTATCCAAAAACGATGTGAGAGTCATGGTTTTGGGATATCTAAAGCGTCGATAGGTAATATCGTCAACAAGAAAGGAAAAAACGTCAAATTGGAGCCTATAGTGGGACAAAAATTCCAAACAAGTATCCAAGGAAAAAACGGACATCTTCGACTATTGCAAAGGTACGTTGTTTAATGTTAAAAGAAAATCCCCCTAGTCAAAGGACAGTTGCACAATCATTAAAATGCTCGGTGTCCACCGTAAACAAAATGATAAACGTTGATTTAAATCTTAAGAAAGCGAAAAAACGCAATTGAGAAACACTTTGCCAAAGAAAAATGGAAAACAATTGTCAAAAATTATGAATCATGGGTGTATTTAAATGATTGCAAGAAAAAAAGAGCCATTTATTATCATAAAAGGGGAGAAAAAAATTTAAGTACATGGTTCAAAGAATCGAAAGAAAGTTTTTCTAAGGGATTCATGATTGTTGCTGGTTTTTCTTATAATGGCAAGTTAAAAATAAAGAGAGTGGAAAAAAATATCAAGATTAACTCCAAATACTATCAGGAACACATTTTATCGCCAATTTTTCTGAATGAAATACCATCGCTTTACCCACAGTGCCATCAATCTGTGAGACTCCATCAGGATAAAGCTAGCAGTCACACATCAAAATCCACTTTAAATTTCCTAAAAGAAACGGAACAAAAACTGGTATCAAGGCCATACTAAATCTCCCGATGTATCATTTATGGATTTTTGTGTTTTCGGACTTTTAAAATCTGCATTATCTAAACGTCGTCCCAAAACCCTTACAGGACTCTGGAAAGCTGTTCAGGAGGAATGGGATAGAATACCTCTTCTGACACTTCAAAAGACATTATTATCCTGGAAATTGCGGTGTCGAAAGATAGTTCAGAATGTCAAATAGAACATTTAAAACACAAGAATTTTATGTAATTTAGTTTTGTGAATACAATATACATCGTCTAAAAAATGTGTGAACAGCCTCTGTATATATATATATAGGGAGAGTGTGAACTAATAGTAGGAATTGAAAAATAGAAACTAATGGTGGATTTTAAAAGAAGCTTTGGTTTCCTGTTATGCGTATTCCATAAGCTTCGAGTTATATCAAATTAATGTTTTTTAGACCTTTGAGCGTTGTGGAGGATTTAAAGGTCTATCTATGTACGAAAGAACCAACCAGACTAAGAAATTCAGCACTTGCTATACTGTAATTAGAAAAATCTTGATTGGAAAATTACCAGTATGTTAACACAGGGATTCAAGATCTGTCAACTGATTCGCAGCTTTAATACGGTAGTCCCGGTAGCACAAGGTACTTGTTGCGGTCCATGCAGCGCCACCTATATTCACTAAGTCTAACGCCTGTATGTGTGTTATAACTTCCGTGTGTGAGTGTCCGTCTTCTATTGCTACGAGACGGAAGTGCACATGTTAAGTCGCATGTACACACAAGCGAATCAGCTCCCCCGTCCCCTTGCGACACATTAGTCACGCTCCAGGAGCTTGACTAGTCGACCCGACCGACCGTTCTCACTTTCCCGCCGCTCGTAACTCCCCGACGTCATTACCCTTTGACCTTTAACCCCCCTACCCGTCACCCGTTTCCGAAAAGCGCGATTCGGGAACTCCACCTTTGACCACCACCTCACAACGTGGGGAGGCGAATGCTGGGGTTAGCGGCGTGGGGATCCATAAATCACTGTTTCCCCCTACAATTCTCTTCCCTTTCGCGAATGTGTATTCGCGGTGTTACGCGGCTTTGCCAATTCACTGTAATTAACGCGTGCATCGCTTAATAAATTTATACAGTCCACATTCGTTGTTTTTATTTAATTAGTAACCGGGATTCGGCCAGCTACGCTCAGGCTATCCGTCCACCAGACAGACGGCTTTGAATTGATTGATTGAGGGGGAGAATTTTCATAAGAGGCACTATTAATTTGCAGTCTCCCCCCACCTCACAAAAAAAAATGCGTTATTCGTATTAACACCCATCACCACCTGGTATGATATGAGCATACCTGCGTTACAAAAAGATACATTTTCAAGTGAAAAGAAATCAGCTGGCTACTTTAGCCAATATTCCTGCAATACAAAAATTCAAATTTCCTGAAATTCGTGTTATTGGTGACATAATAATGCATTATACATTGAAATTATATGAGTGCATGTATTCGGCAGAATTGCATATGTCTATTTTGCGAGATATTCCGTATTCGGTTTAGTCAAAAGATAAGCACAGTTGAAATATTAAACAGGCTTCCGGAGCATATGGTATTGTGGAAAAACAAATAACACCAAATTTTCCTAAATATAAATATTTATATAAAAAAAATTCTGGATATTCAGTTTTTAAATATTTTAGCGTGTATACAACAAAACAAAGAAATGGCGAACTTCATACAAAAAAATATTAGTAGAATATTTATCTAAAACAAAAAACTAAACTGATCAGTAAAGAATGAAATACATGAAATATGAACAGTTTTGGAAAAAAATCGGTAAAGTGAAATAAAAGTTAAAGAATTATTTGTTGTTTGGACATTTCAAACATGATTATATATACAGGTAGCCCTCCCACAGCACGGCATCTTACAACACGGTTTTGATCTAACACGATAGAATAAATTGCGGGAACCCTCGTATAACACTGCAACCTGTAACACGGTTTCGCTCTAAAACGATAAAAAAATTACGAAAACCTTTGTACACACTGTACTTCTGATTAACATGATTTTTGTTTAACACATTTAAAAACTAAATTTCCTTAAAATAATGACGGGAAGGAATAATAAATTATAGTGGCTTTACATGAAAATGTATAAACAGATTATAATTTATTCATTTATAACTCTATAAAATTACAAGGCCCAAGCTCAGTTGAAAATCTTGAATCATTTTTCCTGAACGCAGACCCTTCCGCTGAGAGAAGCCGAAAGTTCAAAAGGTAGCTGCAAAATTGTCTATCTCCATACTATGAATCTACAATGACCTTGTAAGAACCAGCAAATAAACCGAAATTACAAATTTTTTAAAGAGGTTAGAAGGTGCAAAAATCTAAATGAAGAAAAATGTTCTGAAAGCGAAGGGGATATCGTTCAATCGAAAAAACGTTCTCGTTTGATTGTACTGAGCAGTGATGAGAAAGAAATTTATTAATAAGAGCGCATTAAATGAAAATAACATTTTTCTGCTTCTTTTCGTTTTGTGTTATAAATACATTTATATTTTTAATAAAAATTAAGTCGCTTATATGGAATTAAAAAAAAAAAAGTTTGTTTTTAATATGTTTTCAGAACGTAACCTCCTTTTTTGAACTGCCTCTGGGTCTCATATGACACGGTTTCACACAACACGGCATTTCTAGGAACCTATCTACCGTGTTATAGGAGGGTTACCTGTATCTAAAATTCAAACTGAATACCACGTATAAACAAAACTGAAGTTAGATATAGAACTATGAAACGGTCTACCCGGAATTGTTCTGCCGGTAGACAAAGTTTTTCTTTTATTTATATAGAGGGTGGTCATACAAAAACTTTGCCGATATATGGACTAGTAGCGACTGTTCCGTTCAACCGATTGAGATGAGATTTCAGATATAGTTTTTCAGATGTATGAGCTCGGGATTCTGTGAACGGCAAAAAAGTGGCGCTCACGGTTACGGTTATAGGTGTAGAAACTCGAAATTTTCGAATGGCAACGCCCACTTTTTCCCATTGCGAAATGCTCAGCACATGCGAAAACCCTAAAGAGCGTTGGAAAGGTAGGTGTATCACAAAAAAACCGACGCGTTATACACACACCAAAAAAAAAAAAAAAAAAAACAGATCTGCGTATGACCAACAAAAACACGATGATGGCACCTATGTGGAAAATGTGCAATCGAAATAAACGTTTTCCTTTGTCCGATTTGTGCTGTCAGCAGTGATTGGTGTCTTGCCTCTGTCGTATGAAAATTTCCTCCGTGCGCTCCGACAGTGTTTTTGTAGGCCGTTCAAAGATCTGTTTTTGTGCGTGCATAACGCGTCCGTTTTTTTTGTGATACACATACATTTCTAACGCTATTTAGGGTTTTCGCATGCGCTGAGGATTTTGCGACAGGAAAAAGTTGGCGTTCGAAAATTTCGAGTTTCTGTACCTATAACCGTAACCGCGAGAGCAACTTTTTTGCCGTTCACAGAATCCCGAGTTCATACCTCTGAATAACTATATCTGAAATCTCATCTCGATCGGTTGAACAGAACGGCCGCTAGAGGTCCATATATCGGAAAAGTTTATTTTTATTACCACCCTGTAGGTAAATGCCTAGAAATCCCCAAACGCCATAACAGTAGTCCAAGAAAATATCGAAAGCCATATGCATGAACGAGGTCACACTAATTGTAATACCTACCTTCAGCAGGGTGTGGATCACTGCTTCGGAGTGTGCTGAAAACGGTGAAGACGTCCGAAGGCGCCATTTTGGACCTATGGCTATGCAGATCAGATATTGACTGGAACTGGGTATAACTAAAGTGATTCGCGTTTTCCTTTCTGTGACTACTTTGGTAACTGCATTTTCCATTAGAATTCCTGGTACAGCTCGATACTTCCACACTTACTGGAGGACCGGAGTCCTGTCTCGTGACCTCCAGATTTATCCATTCCGGGTTCTCCTTCGTGCCTTTCGGGTATATCCCCATTCTCCAGCACGAATCAGAGAGACAGAAGACGGGACTTTGGTAGCAGCTGCCAACTTCTCCTGACAGAGTGAAAAAGTCGGGGATCTTCCATTCCACGCTCACTGAATCGTCTATCTCGTCGACTTGGCCAGTTTCACCGATGCAGGCCATTCCGGCAGCGATGCAATCCTATTCGTTGCAATAAACGGAGGCCAGATGTTTGCGAAGTATCGCGGCACAGTTTTTGAAAGCTCTCGTTTATAAAAAAAATGGACGATAACCTCCTAAAATGGGAAGAAAATCAACTTGTCAATATATCTGTGTATATATATCTGCACATGTATCTATCTATCTATCGATCTATATCTACACACACACACACATAGAATCATACAGTGAAACTTCTCTAGGTAGGCCATGGTTCCGAAGAAAAGACACAGTTTTGAGGGATGGCCGACTAGAGAAGTTTCACTGTGTATAAATATATAAATATATAAATATATATATATATATATATAAATATATAAATATATAAATATATATATATATAAATATATAAATATATAAATATATATATATATATATACACTCATGGACAAAAAAATTAGCGCACCAAGAAGGAGACGTCAAAATGAAACGAAATTTTACATACGTAATGACTACTTTGATATAAGTAAATGATAAGAACATCAAAGAAAAAGGATAATTTATTTCAGAGAAAAAGGCAAAAGAACGGAAGAGTTAATACTCCGTTGGACCCCCTCTAGCGCGAATGCACGATGCGATACGATCGGGCATTGAGTCATACAAGTTCTGTATGATGTCTTGAGACATTTCGTTCCATATTTGCTGTAACCTTGCCTCTAGTTCGTTCAAACTCGTGGGATGCCCAACTCATCGTCCCAAATGATCCCAGATATGCTCGATTGGAGACAAATCTGGGGATCGGGCAGGCCAAGGAAGGGTAGTAACAGTGCGGAGACAGTCTTGTGACACCCTTGCCGTATGAGGCCGAGCATTGTCTTGTTGAAAAATGGCTCCTGGGAACCGTTGCATGAGTGTCAACACATGTGGTTGCAGGATTTCATGAACATACCGCTGGACTGTCATGGTGCCACGGAACAATACTAGGGGTGACCGTGTATTGTAGGCAATGGCACCCCATACCATCACACCAGCTGTGGGAGCGATGTGTCGCTGTACAGCAAAGGCAGGATTGAAGCTTTCACCACAGGCTCTCCACACACGAACACGATTGTCATCACTGCCGAGATTGAATCTGGATTCGTCGCTAAAGACGACCTGGTTCCATTCCGCAGCAGTCCAGTTTCCTCGTGCGCGGCAAAACTCCAAACGGAGGCGTCGATGGGTGGGCGTCAAGGGCAGCACACGTAATGGGCGCCGCGATACCAACTGTCCTTCAGCCAGGCGCCTTCGTATGGTTCGAGAAGACACAGAGGCCCCTAGTGAAAGTGCTACCTGTGCCTGGATGGAGGCCGATGAAGCAGTTGGCTGTACGCGTGCATTTCTTACGATGTGGTGGTCTTCTCGACGACTGGTCTGTCGAGGGTGTCCTGAGCCTGGTCTTCGTGTACATGACATCTTTCGGGTCCAGTGGTCCCAACACCTCCTCACAACACAATCAGAGCGGCCTAATTGACGAGCTACTCGCCTAGCTGACCACCCAGCTTCCATCATACAGACGATTCTCCCCCTCTCAAACTGCGACAACTGCTTATATTGTCTTCGAACACGGCGTAATGGCATTTCTATCTCAGCTCTTCCTTTGTAAATGATTCAGTACACTCAAACAAGCTTTGGTTACCTGTTTTATACTCCACAGAGTACGATGTTCAACGCCCTCTACCGGCTATACGTAATGCGCAATCACGCTGCATTTCTAATCATTTGCATATCTCCCCGACATGTACCTTCATTGCAAGTTTCGTTACGATCCCGCAATTATTTCTTGGTGCGCTAATTTTTTTGTCCATGAGTGTATATATATATATATATATATATATATATATATATATATTATACATATATCAATATATATAAATATATATAAGTA
>OU015490.1:27031792-27146792 GCA_907164885.2 Dolomedes plantarius
ATGGTGGACCTTTGGAGTTAAACGAGTGGACTGGCCTATCCTATCCCTATGTCTGAATCCTATCGAGAACCTCTGGCACGAGTTGGTTCGCCGAATTACGGGGGGGGGGGCAACAAGCGTCCAAAATCGTCGAAGGAACTTACATATCTTCTGCAAGTCGAGTGGAAGATAATACCTCTAGCCGTCATACGAGGACTTGTGGAAAGCATGCCCCGGAGGGTTGAGCCCGTAACTGCCTCTCATGGAGGCTCTACCAACTATTTTATATGAATAAATTTTCTGTTTCTTCTATATCACAGGTGTCAAAATAGTTATTGGTAGATAGTGTATTGTAGATATCTTTTTGTATAAAAACTACCTTAGGTATTTAAAAGGCAACTTAAATAAAACTCTTTTGAGTTTCCAAGAGTTTTTCTTCGAGTGAAGCAATTTCTAAGTAGTAGTAAATAATATATATATATATATATATATATATATGTAATAATAACGCCCCATCCTTATAAACTGTTCCGCCCCACCTTTTTTGCTTAACGCGTATTCTAAATTATCCTTGTCTCTTCTCAATAAAGTACAGTCTCTTTCTTCCAATTGCGACCTAGGAAGTAACGAACTAACCATCCATATTACCCCTTAGTACACGCGCGTTAAAGATATTTGTAAACATGATTCAGCACCACGTGATGTTTTCGCCTCGGAGCGCTTTTCGGAACATCATGCGGTCCTTATATAATCAAGTCAGATGCTCAATTCTAGACAATAAAATTATTTCCCCGCGGTCAGTACCTCTACACTTTATAACCTTCTGTAAAAGTTTACGGCTTGCTTTTTACTGTCTGTCGATGTCTTGTCCTGTTTACGCGCTGCTCCGCTGCTGTCCAATATGATTTAAAATCTTCGTTCTGAATGCGCCCCGGCAGGGACCGGTGGCGTTGCTATGGTGTGTGTCAAGTTGTCAAGATACCTGTGTTTTTCTGAATAATATTTGTCTACATTAGAATCCGGAATAAATTAATATGCGTCGCATATCTGTTGTGTGCGTCCTTCCAATGCCTCTCCAGTGTGTGGTTTTCCTCCCCGGTGTGTCAACAGCTCTCGTGAAATGGTCTTCATCTCCTGACCCTCTGGCTACGTTTACAACATGTTTGTGTTTCATCTCTTCTACATAGTTTAAGTTAAAGTTTACCGTGCTCGTTAGCCGATATTATATATATATATATATATATATATATATGTATTATATATATATATATATATATATATATATATATATATATATATATGTATTATATATATATATATATATATATATATATATATATGTATTTTATATATATATATATATATATATATATATATATATATATATATATATATATATATATATATATATATATATAAAGAGAGGAGTAAAACATATATATTTACAAAGGGTTTCTTAAAAATGGTAGCTTATTCCAACACTTATACGAACAAAATTCTCGCAAGTGCTTAAAATAAATTAATTTCACTTTTGAATAAAAAGATTTTTTTTTTCACAAGTTTGTCACATTTTTCACATCTATTTTGACTTTCTCCAGATGACTCGTGAAAGGCAACTTGAAAATTCTTACGCTTAAAGATTGCCGCGTTGTACAGGAATTTCCCCAATTCTTGAACCGCATAGGAGCCATACCGTGTTGTAAAAGAATAACCAGTTGTACGGGGTAATTCTGTATTTAATTCCCCCAACGTACCTCTCTTCAAATAAAAAAATCACGAATTCATTCTCTGAATATACAAATTTCATTGAATAGTTTAAAATTGACTCACCTGATATGGATAAGGGTCGATATACGGTTTAGTGTGCAATTAGTTCGGCTGAAAAAATACGTTGGCAAGATGTTATTAGCTCTCCAAGAGCAGAAACACAACGCAAGAATGGGAGGAAATAACAAGAATCAGATCTCCTGATTTGAAACCTAAACTTCTCATTATCACAAAGATGTTGCAATTTTGATTTTTTTGTTCTATCTTATCTCTCTCACGTTTTTAATCTCATGATCGTTTAAGATAACCAAGCGCCCAAATTCAGAAAGTTCTGAAATTAAGAGATATTTGTTGGAGCTACAAATTATTTTCCTGCGAGTGATGCCACCTTGCAAAAAACCGAAAAATAAACGGTAATGGTGAAATGTTGTTTTTTTTTTATCTACTGGCATCTATATATATAAAACGCGTAGGTATGCGGCACAAAAATCGGTGATATTTCTACACTCCGAATGGCAACGGCTGCAACTACCAGATGTAAACGTTAGCGGCCGATCGCGGCGTGTGTGTAGTGGTTTGACGATAGCACGTAATTTGGTACAATTTAATTGCTGTATTTTACACGTGAATAATTTTAATTTATTCCCGAGATAATTTATTCTTTTGTTCCATCGATTTTTCTAAATGTATACAAGAGGACAAACTTTTGACAAAATATGTTTAGACCTATCAAATCCAGTGTTTAGTCATAGACAGTTGTATATAGGTTTATCTAGAGTCCTTTCTTTTGATTCTGTCACTGTAGTATCTCCTATTTCTGAAATACTCAACTGTGTATACCAAGAAGTTTGAGGAATATAATAGTAAAATATTAATAATTGCCTTTTAATATCTTAATAGTAAGTAAGAGTTAATTGTCTACACCTTTTTTTAGCAGTATTTGCTGAATTTTTACTCAATTTTATAAGTGAAGAAATTTTTCCAACAATTTTTTATTTGGTATAATTAAGAGTAGATATCTGAATTATGAACAATAGTACATACAGAGAGTGATGTAATCCACACTATATTTTAGTACTTGCTGAATTTTTACTCCTTTTTAAAGAAAAACATTGTCTCAAACAATTTCTTATTTGATGTAATGATAAAGTGTAGATATCTTAATTTTGAAAAATATTACATACAGAGAGGAATGTTATTTTTAAAATCTTTGTTGTTGAGTTTCTCAGTCTTATCTTTAACTCTGTTCTGAAGTAATGGAAATTCATATTTTTTTTAATCACGATGTTTTAGAATCATCCTTATAGAGAATTTTGCAATGATTATAAATTTTTTGGCTGAGATCGCACTACCACTTAACAACGTATATTTATGATGACAGGTAATAGTAACATTCCTTACATACGTTTCTGTCACTTGAGTTGTTTTGCAAAAGAAAATATAAAACTAAAAGCGACCATGCTGGTCGAGCAGCGGCTAGTATCTTAATAATAAATGAATTTGTTATACAATTTTTTTCCCAGTACAGAGTTGTTAGGTTTTGATTTTCCTTCGTGAAAAATATTGTGAAAAAAAAAGGCTTTGTCAAACTTTGGGTGTTTAAATTTTGAATGTTAAAGTTTTACTAAACTGGCAAAACGTATGTATTAAGTCAAAATATTTGTAGATTTTTTACAATTGGTTTATACTTAAAACTACTTAAACTAAATCTAATGTATGTATGATAAGTAAAAGTAGAATTGCCGAAACATTTTACTATTATTTTGAAGCGAATAAAGCATTGAAACGATGACTAATATCAGCATTTCAAAAAGCAACAGCGACCTATTCTGGTTAGCTATCTTGGTCGTTAAGTTGGCATCCAGATCATATGCCAACATATCGCCAAGACTTAGACGAACGCAAAACGCGAACCTCAACATGCTACGATGTTCCATTCTCAACTCGTATTTTGCGACGAGGCTAACTGAACTTGTAATATGAGGCTTTGGGGATACGAAGTGCGAACTCAACAAATGCTGGTATCCAGAAAAACACGTTTGAAATCTTTATCATTCGGGCGAACTCGACAAAATAGGCATGCTAGCTATTTTTGCTCTGGGATGTCTGAATTTTTGTAATAATTGTAAACTATGACAACCATTCTAAACTGAGGAAAGAAAATAAATGTCAAGGAAAAAGTTTGAGAAAACCACACTTGTGATGAAAAGAACTTTATTGCACAAATATACAGGGTGGTCATAAAAAAAACTTTGCCGATATATGGACCTCTAGCGGCCGTTCCGTTCAGCCGATCGAGATGAGATTTCAGATATTGTTATTCAGAGGTATGAACTCAGTATTTTGTGAACGGCAACAAAGTGGAGCTCACGGTTACGATTATAGGTACAGAAACTCGAAATTTTAGAATGCCAACGCCAACTTTTTCCCGTCGCAAAATGCTCAGCGCATGCCAAAACCCTAAAAAGTGTTGGAACGGTACGTGTATCACAAAAAAAACGGACGCGTTATGCACGCACAAAAAGAAGCTCTGCGAACGGCCAACAAAAACACGATCGGGGCACACGGAGGACATTTGCATATGACAGAGACAAGAAACCAATCACTGATGACTACAAAAATCGGACAAAAGAGAACTTTTATTTGGATTATATATTTTCCACATGGGTGCCATCATCGTGTTTTTGTCGGCCGTTCGCAGGTATGTATTTGTGCATGCATAACGCGTCCGTTTTTTTTTGTGATACACGTACCGTTCCAACGCTCTATAGGGTTTTCGTATGCGTTGAGCATTTTGCGACGAGAAAAAGTGGGAGTCGCCCTTCGAAAATTTCAAGTTTCTAAACCTATAACCGTAACCGTGAGCGCCACTTTCTTGCCGTTCACAGAATCTCGAGCTCATAGCTCTGAATAACTATATCTGAAATCTCATCTCGATCGGTTGAACGGAACAGCCGGTAGAGGTCCACATATCGGCAAAGTTTTTTATATAACCACCCTGCAGAAAAGAAAAATGTTTTAAAAGATCACAACTCACGACTTTTTTTTTCCATTCAACTTAAAAATTATATTAACTCTATTTTAAATTGAACAATATTATTTACTTTAGTTTTCGTAATCCTGTTGGTCGTCTTCTTTTTTCCACAGCGTCACCCTCGATTGGCGTGGAGTTCTAGGTTGATTTTCCAGAATAGTTGTGAAGTACGTTCACCATGGCAGTGGAACGTACAGAAGTATATTTCGAATATCCTTCAATTTCGCAGGGGACACAAGCACAGGGGAATCATAATGCCGAGGTAACTTTTGCTAGACTGAACTTCGAAGGGTTATAAGAACTGGCCTTTCTTTTCTGAAGTTTCGCTACAGTTTTGACGCAAAATTGTAAGTTTTGTGGATGTAAAACCCCTATGGTGGACTCAAAGATTTTACCATCCTTAAATTTGGCGCCTTAGAGCTGAGTTTATGCCGTGTATTTTTGAAGAACGGCGTAGTTCCAAACAAAATCTTGCGGGACTTCTACTACCGTGAATGGTGCTTGTACCATAAATTAAAGGTATTCGACTCCTTCTCCTTTACTAAACTGGACATTTATTCACAAATATCACAATCACAACACTAATTACAATATTCTCGTTACAATGGTTATTAACGGCTTTCGATTCATGCCGTCCAGATTTCACTCGACTATGTCAAGCCATTACATGATGCTAAGTGCCGCGCAATTCGGCTCTCCTAACGCGACAAAAACAAGTTAGTTTCGTTTTGACACGTGACTTACGCATACAGTATTTCCCTCCAGTAGGGAGAGTAAAACCTAAATCCCCGTTTATAGGGACAAACAGTTACAGACGGAGTTTGAAGTCGTAACAGTGCTTTCTGACGACATTTTTGAATGTACTCGAAATGATTCTTGAAATAGACGTTGGCAAGCCGACCCTCTTTCTCAATATGCCCAAAGTCCCAGTCGCAAGGAAGGTAGGAATGGCCCAAGCATCATAAAAACATGTCGTCTTTCGTCGAATTAACCTTTGTGGATTAAAGACAAATTTTATAAAAACTAAATTCAAATTCTTAATCTGTCCAAAGCAGTTGTC
Source organism: Dolomedes plantarius (assembly GCA_907164885.2). Taxonomy (NCBI): domain Eukaryota; kingdom Metazoa; phylum Arthropoda; class Arachnida; order Araneae; family Dolomedidae; genus Dolomedes; species Dolomedes plantarius. Next base: position 27,037,633 of record OU015490.1, read on the forward strand.
GCTAGACATAACCGCTTGAATAATGCATTCATCAACGTCTGACAGGAAGTGACTAATGCAGCTTGTGATTTCACATGGTCCGCGTTTTCCTGTCATTTCATCCTACAGATACATTTCAGAGGCCACTGCTTTAATGTTATGAATACCGAAGTCGTATTCCACAGTTTCTGTCTCTAAAACTGGATACCACTGGTTAATTTAGGGGTGGGGAGTGCCTGCTGTAAGTCGAATGCGATAGCGAGGACCCTTTCATCGGCATCTTATTTCAGAGACTTGATGAGATTTTGAGGAGCTTTAGCCCTCATGAGATGCAACTATTCGAGATTTTTGATTTCGTCGGCAGAGCCGCAATAATTTTTTTCAAGCTTATGTAAGGTTTACATAAGATTCCATTCACAATAATCGAAGCTTATGGAAGGTTTACATAAGATTCGATTCCCAATAATCGAACTTTTAAGTGAATAAATCTAAAGAAGCCGTTTAAGATATGCTAACTGCAGCATGCGCGGTTGGTATAAATACCAAGCAGCTTGATTAAAGAAAGGAGGTGAGAGGAAGCGAAAGGAGGAATAGAGCTGACGAAACGAAGTATCGAGCTGGAGCTGGGCTTAGAGTCTGGTTTAATAATAGTTGAGTTTTGCGAGCAGCCGCTGGAGGCATAGCTAGGTTGCTTCAAACCTACGCGAGTTCTTGTTAGGCCCAAAGTTTACGTGGCAGCACTGCTGGTTGACTTTCGAAGTATCTGTGAGTATTGCAAAGTGTATTTTCATTGCATGAGTAGTTATACAAGAAAATATATTGAATTGTATTTCCCTTGCATAAATATTATCGCATAAATATTATCCCTTGCATAAATATTACGCAAAATCTATATGTGCAAATGTTTGAATAAACAGTGTTATTTACTATAGAAGTGTGTAGTGCTTAATATTCATTGAGTATTCAGCTATATACAGTATGCCCACTAAAGTCCCTTCCCACCCTCTTAACTTCGGAACGGCTGCTGCTATATTCATAAAAGTGGTGTCTAGGTATAGTAAAATAGCCATGCTCTACTGAATGAAACCACCTACCACGCCACCTGGTGGAAAACTGCGGAGTTAGCATTCCTATCTCGAAAACGAAACGAGATAGGGAAAAAAAATGTGATTTACAAAGTTGTAGAAAATTATTGATTTAGTACGAAAAGATACCTTGTGGACATTAATGAGAAGACTACAATGGTTAAATCGCGAATTTGTTTTTTCGTGATTTCCTACACTGTGACGTGACAAAAGGATCTGAGAAAGAAAAAAACAACTAATTTTAACAATATACCTTTATTTGAGATGTTCAAACTTCTCACCGTCAGCTGCAATACACATTTGGATTCTCGTTTGAATCTCACGTTGCACACATTGGAGCTTAGAGCGTGACACGTTGGCACAAGCGTCCGTAATGCGTCGTTTAAGGTCCTGCAATGTTTGTGGAGGTGTCGCATACACCTGCTGTTTCGGGTATCCCCACAGGAAAAAGTCCAGTGGACAGTGGCTTTGCAAAAGGGGGGCAAGGGGGTCTATCATGCTCCGGGCGCTACTCGCAGAGGGGGTGCCAGATAGTCCCAAAATAACTAATTCTATATAATATATTACAATATGTGAAGCGTCTTTAATTGTAGGTGAATAATAATTATAATAATAATAATAATAACGCTTCTCTGACTCCAATATAAATATTATTTATTATATATTAGATGTTGCTTATATAACTAAATAATTAATCTACTTTTTGACATCGAATACATCTAACAGGCACAACCAAAACATTGATTCTTCTTTTTTATTATATCACTTATGTTGCCACACATGTTCAACTTATTTAATTAAAATTTTGATGGCCAAACGATAAATTGATGTGGAATAAATTGATGAGGATTTAATTGTCGTCTGCCGAAGCGACACTACACACCCACTTCCCAGTAACAGCGATTACGGAAGATAATCTTTTAAGTGACTGGGAAACTTCACATGTCGGCCAGTTCTGGTAGTCTTTGAATTTTCTTCGGCAGCCTTAAGCTCAGGTGTTTCGTCAAGTTTTGTTTTCTTGGAATGTGGTTCATGGTAGGGGATATCCGATTCTTTCATTAGAAAACATGGTTTTACTCTGTCGATCGAAACTCTTCTTACTTTTCCCTGGATTTCAATATCGAAATACTTATCCTTTCTTGCCTTTACAGGATAGGGTCCAAAATAGACAGGCTGTAGTGAAGAATTGTTGATGTTGTTGTATAGGAATACGTGAGAACAATTGGAAAGTTGTTTAGAAACAAAAACTTTTCTATTTCCGTGGGTTGTGGTAGGACTTGGCTTAATTTCTCTTATTATTTTCTGAAGGTTTTGAGAAAATTCCGACTGTTTCATGAGAGGTGCTGTTGAAAAGAATTCTCCAGGTAATGCTAAGGCTGTTCCGTATACAAGTTCTGCTGATGAGCAACCCAAATCTTCTTTGATGGCAGATCTTATGCCTAAAAGAACGAAAGGCAATGCTGATAGCCATGACTTTGATTCCAGCAGGTGGCATTTTAGGCTTGCTTTCAAAGTTCTGTGCTGTCTTTCGATCAAACAATTCGCCTGCGGATGATACGCAGTCGTAGTATTCGTATGAAAACCGAGATATTTTCCCAAGGCTTGAAAAAGTTGACTATCAAATTGTCGACCTTGGTCGGATGTTATGCGATTCGGTATTCCGAAGCGTGAAAACCAGGTATGAACCATAGCTTTAGCGATTGATTCTGCTGATTGATCTTCCAACGGCACCGCCTCAATCCATCGAGTATAATGATCGATTATAGTTAGGAGATATTTGAATCCTTTGCAAATAGGTAACGGTCCAACCAAATCTATGTTTAAATGTTGGAATCTATGTGGGGGTATTTTGAATTCTCCCAGAGCTGACTGTGTATGTCTGTGGATTTTGCAACGTTGGCATGATATACATGCTCTAGTCCACATTTGACAGTCTTTTTTCATGTTGGACCATATAAAACGTTTCGTAATCAATTTTATTGTGGATCTTATTCCGGGATGAGATAAGTTATGGATTGATGAAAATATTTTCTGCCGAAATTTTGCGGGTATGTATGGGCGATTATAATTTGTAGAAGTATCGCAGTAGATTTTCTTGTCGCTGTCCGGCATAGGAATTTGTAAGATTCTTAAGTTTGGGTTGTTTCTCAGTATTTCCAAATCTTCATCTTCTTGAACGTTTGCTATAGTTTGTAAGTCTATTGAAGATGGCACAGAAATGGTGTCTATACGAGAGAGTGTGTCAGCAACGGTATTTTCATCCCCTTGAATGAACTGGATATTAGTTGAGAACTGGCCAATGTATGACAGTTGCCTAGCCTGCCGTGGCGAGGCTTTTTCCAAATCTTGTTGGAAGGCAAATGTTATTGGCTTGTGATCCGTATATATTGTAAAAGATCGACCTTCTAAGACGTATTTGAAATGTTTCACTGCTGTGTAGATGGCTAATAGCTCTCTGTCATAGGCACTATATTTTCTCTGTGTTGGCGTGAGAGATCGAGAAAAGAAACTCAAGGGTTGTTTTTCATTATTCACGATCTGATGTAAAACAGCTCCAATAGCAGTATCGGAGGCATCTGTCGTTAATGATATTTCAGCCTTTTCAGATGGGTGAGTTAAAGTCGTGGCATGACTAAGTGCATCTTTTAAAGCTCGGAAAGCGTTTCTTGTTTCTTCCGTCCAAGTTACTTTTCTGCAGTTCTTTTTGATACCACTGAGCAATGCTGTTAAAGGTTGTTGCAATTTTGCACAATTGGGTATAAATCGGTGATAAAAATTCACCATACCTAAAAAGCGTCTTAAACTAATGAATGTCTTAGGTTCTGGAAAGTTATTGATTGTATCAACTTTCGTTGAAAGAGGTTTAAGCCCTTCAGCTGACACTTCGTACCCAAGAAATGCAAGTTTAGTTTGACCGAATTTACATTTTGCCGCATTAATGCATAGACCATATTCGTTTAGTCTTTCGAGGACTGCTCGTACATGTTGCTGATGAGTTTCTTCATCAGGAGAGGCTATTAGAATGTCATCCAAGTAGCAAAATACAAAATCTAGTCCATACAGCACCGAGTTCATGAAACGTTGGAACGTTTGGGCCGCATTGCGTAGGCCGAACGTCATGAAAGGGAACTCGAATAAACCGAAAGGCGTGAGAATTGCTGCTTTCGGTATATCTTGCTCGCGAACCGGTATTTGTTGGTACGCTCTAATGAGATCAATGGAAGAGAAAATTGTTGTTCCCGCTAAAACATAACTGCAATCCGTTAAAAATGGAAGAGGGTATCTATCAGAGATCGTAACATTGTTTAATGCTCGATAGTCCCCACAAGGTCTCCAATCTCCAGATTTCTTCATAGCCAGATGTAGTGGGCTCGACCAATTACTTTTAGACAGTCTGCATAAACCCATTTGAAGCATAAATTCAAACTCCTTTCTGGCTGCTTTGAGTTTTTCTGCCGATAACCTCCTAGCCTTAGCGAAAACGGGTGGACCTCTGGTTTCTATGTAATGTTCGATGTTATGATTTTTGACCTTATTGTTAACTACATTCAGTTTTAGCAAATCCGGAAAATCGTTAATAATATTTTTATATGGATCATGTACGGCATTTAGAATAGGAATATTATTATTATTTTGAAAACAAGGAGTTCCTTTACTTACTAACAATGTAGTGTCATCAATCAATTTGCGATTTTTGGAATCTACCAAAAGGTTAAAATTTGCAAGAAAATCTATACCTATTATCGGTCTGTTCACATCCGCAATTACAAAGGGCCAAATGAACAATCGTCTGAGTCCAAGATCAAGCTTGAGTAACTTTTGGCCATATGTTTTAATTTTCGTGCCATTTGCAGCAAATAGTTCTAATTTCGAGACAACTCTTTTATCTGCAGGTAATGGAGCTATAACGGACAGTTCTGCCCCGGTATCTATTAAAAACTGGGTGGCCGATTCTTTGTCGCTGATGAAAAGACGACTCAGCTCTACCCCTTGTCTCCCTGTCGTCAATGAGAGACGGGGGGCTAGTTTTCCGGGTTGTTTGTCTGTGATCCAGATGAGAAGTTACACGGTTGTTTACACTTAAATGACTTGTCGCCGAATTTTTCGTGATAGTAACAGATATTACTGGACCTGTTACCACTGAAACTCCTACCTCTTGATTTGGTTCGGTAACGATAATGCGAACGACTGTGCCGTTGTCTGGATAAAATAGAAACTTGTAAATCAAGTTCATTCATCTGTTTTTGTAAGCTTTCAATCAGCCCCGAGTTTACGGTAATGGACGAAGTAGCAGCTATTTGGGGGGTAATAGGATTTAATTCCCAAATCTTATCAGCCATCGTCGCCACTTTTGACAAATCTTCGCCACTAACAGATATAATGCTGCGCATATTAACAGGTAGACGCTGGAGCCACAATGTTTTTAGGAAAGTATCTGTAACTTTGTCACCTGCCAAATTACGCATTTCACACAGTAACTGAGATGGTTTTTTATCTCCCAGTTCTAGCTCACTCAGTAATTTTTGAGTTTTTTGAGTCTCCGAGTCTGCATATAATGAAATTAATCTGTCCTTGATGGCTTGATATTTGCGATCTTGGGGCGGACTTAGTAGCATATCAGATACGTGTGACAAAATCTCAGGTTCTATGGAACTTATCACATAATCATATTTTGTTTGGTCTTTAGTTATTTTTGCATTTCTAAATTGTGCTTCTAGCTGAAGGAACCATATCTTCGGATCTGGTTTCCAAAAATAAGGAACTTTGACGCTTACCTTGGCGACAGCCGCAGTTGTAGCACTAGGGTCATTTTCATTGCTTGCATCTTCGTCAGCCATAGTAGGATTCTATCACGTACGAGTCCACCAATGAAGCGTCTTTAATTGTAGGTGAATAATAATTATAATAATAATAATAATAACGCTTCTCTGACTCCAATATAAATATTATTTATTATATATTAGATGTTGCTTATATAACTAAATAATTAATCTACTTTTTGACATCGAATACATCTAACAGGCACAACCAAAACATTGATTCTTCTTTTTTATTATATCACTTATGTCACTTATATCAATTAAAATTTTGATGGCCAAACGATAAATTGATGTGGAATAAATTGATGAGGATTTAATTGTCGTCTGCCGAAGCGACACTACAATATGTTTTTCGGGGGGGGGGGGGGCGCCAAAAGGGTATCGTGCCCCGGGCGCCAGTTATGCTAGCTACGTCACTGCCAGTGGAGTCAGATCAGTCGAACGTGGAGGCCACTCTTCGAAACCGCCATACCCAATTATTTGGTCCCCGAATTCCTTGACGAGGTACTGCTTCACAGGAGATCTCAGCTTTGGAATACTCAGCCATGACCACGAGCATCAACATACTACAACCCCAAGAAGATGTCTCTTTTATAGCTGTCTCAGGTGAACAGGCGTGACGTTTCTTACGTATTTGCATACTGCGAAAATTTCGAACACCAAGCGCAAGTTGCGTTGAGTTGATGCGACACTATTTTACACGATCTACGTATTGTCTACTCTGTTTATAAAAACAATTAGTACAAGGATGAAACCCTCGAGGTTTGAACCGCGGACCTTTTGATTGGGGATCAAAACCGATATACCACTGTGCACATTGCGGTGTCGTGTTTTGCCCGAAAGATAATCATTTCTCCTTTCGTTCAAGTTTCGTGACGTCACAGTGTAGTAAATCACGGAACAATAAATGCGCGTTTTAACCATTCTATTCTTTGCATTAATGTCCACAAGGTATCTATTCATACTAAATCGATGATTTTCTACAACTTTGTAAATCACTTTTTTCCCCTATCTCGTTCCATTTTCGAGATAGGAATGCTAACTCCGCAGTTTTCCACCAGGTGGCGCGGTAGGTGGTTTCATTCAGTAGCGCATGGCTACTTTACTATACCTATACACTACTTTTATGAATATAGTAGCAGCCTTTCCGAAGTTAAGAAGGTGGGAAGGTGCCCTCATATATACAGTGGGCATACTGTATATATGAGGGCAACTATAATTCAAGTTAGAAAACTCTATACTGGCACCCTCAAAGTTGCTATTCTCTATACTTAGTTATTGAAATGTTGGTCTTGTCATAGGAGTTGCAAGCATTACTGCCGGGAGGTTCAAAACCAATGTTACATTCGCGATTAAAATTATCACAATAATAATGCTTGGTGACGGCCTCACTTTCTGGATAATTTTCATCCAACCACTGCAAGTATAGTGAACACAGCGAACTGATGTTTAATCCAACCGAGAGGTTCTTTCGATTAGGACTTTTTTCGCGGCTATAGTGGCTTGACACAGTTGGCAAAGACATAATATGTTGTTTCACTTAAGTCTTTCTGTCTTCTTCTGCTTTATGACCCGATTCTTTCTTCCCCTTTCGATCAAAGTTCCAGTCGAACCAGTTTTTTTTTTCAGTAGCAGTAAGAACACGTTTGTCCGATATTCCATGCATATTATAAAATGCGGTATGGCACACTTTGTGTTTTATGCTGTTCATTACTACAGCGTAGTCGAGATGCCGCAAAGTGCAACTCGGCCCTCCCTTTACAAAAGGCATTCCAACTCCTTTGCTTATCGCCATTTTTGAAAAATACGAATTCACTAAGTCGTAACTACCCAGTTTCAGACACCATCAAAAATGTGTTTAATGTTATCACGGCCCACTTTCAGGAAACATTGGCAGCTGCATGGCTCGCCGATTTGACGAGCTGGTACCACAGCATTCGCGTGCCTAGAGACGCATTCTACGCCCTTTTCTTCTTTGTCTCCACCCTCCTCCAGGTCTTCTCGTTTTCCCCCTCGCTTTTTGGAGTATCCCGGAAATGTATCCATAACATCGCGTAATGAGATCGCGATAGCAACCAAAAGCACCTTGCGCAACACAACTGACGGGCAAACTAAACACATTGCATCATCCGAGCCACGTGAAAAGAGGTGGGATGGAGTGAGCGGCGTCGAAGGAAGAGAGTGTTTGAGTTCGCCCTTCGTATCCGGAACTCTATCACTCACACACCGCAGTTACACAGCCGCGAACGAGGAAAGTCGAATAGGGTAAAGAGTGATAAATGGGTGTGTAAACGGAGCCCATGCCGACAACCACACTATTCTCCTCCCCAATCGCGGCGCTCGCTTCGGGAGCGGTCTTTTGGGCCCGAGTCAAAGGGACGAGGCCGACGTGCCCCACGTTGAGGGGGGGGGGTCAAAGAGGGAATAGTGACCGGATCCCAAAGGGATGAACGGCGACGGGGAGGGAGGTCAAAGGTGTGAATGTCGTCGGGAAGTTGCACAAATGACAACAAAAGGCGGGAATGTGAGAACGGTCTTTAGGGTCGATTAGTCACGCTCCTGGAGCATGACAAATTTCTCGCGAGGAAGCGAGCGGTGGCTTATTCGCGTCTATGTAAATGTGGGGTTAGAAGCTCGGAGCGCTACTTTAAGCCCTAGTTTTATATGGTTAGAAAGAGTGAAGTCAACAAAACAAAATTATCTACGTATTCAACGATATCTAACAAACCAAATTATGGAGAGAAACTTTTTTTGCCCAATGTTGAGTTCACTTTTCGTAACCGCAACGCTTCATAAAATTTAGGGGATGGTGTTTAATTTCTTAAACTGAATACGAAAGTTTAGTTCACGACTGCACAACTGTAAATGTGATAAAGGCCATATTATTTGATGAACAGCCGCTTCAGGCCGCAAGAAAATACGATAGATGGGAAAGCGGAAAATATTTTACCTGCCAAAAAATAAATTACTCTTTACTTTATAAATTAAAAAATATATAAATATTCATTGCTTATATATTCCTTTCGTAATATTCTGAATCTAAAACTAAAATTCCACATTTTATAGGTATATAATATTATGCGTTAGCCATACTCAACCTTTTTTTTCTGTTGGGCCACATGCATATGTTTGCTACGTTACGCGGGCCGCAACATAGTACACTATATCTCATAATATAATTACGCAAATAATAAAACTCAAAATCTATATGTATTAAAACGTTTATTTTAAAAATGAGAGTGAATTTTTATGTTGAGACAAATTTTTGAATATTTTAGACAAATCAGGTTTACACTTACTGCCAGGCCCTGATTTTCCATTAGGCCCGGGCCTAGGGGCCCCCAAAAATTTTAATTTTAAAAGGAAAAAAGAAAAACTCAAATTTTTTAAAAAATTTACCTTTTTTAATAGCAATTTTCTTATATATCCTTTCAAATTTGATTGATTGATTGGTTCATCATATGTATGTTATAGTGTATATAAGGATTTAATAAGTTTTTATGGTTGCATTGTATTGGTGTTTTAATGATAAAGTTAATATGTCGTATTGCTTTTTGTTATTTGATAATGTTCTAGGCTTCTACGCTTCAAATAACCAATTCTCGGTAAAATGGTACTTTCACAATGATTCATGATTTTTTTTTTTTTGTGTGTGTGTCAATTTTGGAAATTTTACGCCCACATCAGTGTTTAGGCCCCCCCCCCCCCATGCCGAATTGTGTCTATAGTCAAGAATTTTCTTAATCGGGCCCTGCTTACTGCATCCTACTCTGAATACGTCATTGAGGTAAAAAACATTGAGTCGTTTTCTATATACGTTCTCCGCATAATTCATTTTGGAATTGGATGATTCACAAAGATACGTCGAAGCGAACAACGCGAGCAGAAGGTGGCACATTTTTGTATAGTTTTGGATTTTTCAAAATTATGTTTACAAAAGCCCTGCCCGATAATGAGTGCAAGTTTGTGTCCGAACATAAAAGCTTGGTGGGTCACATGCGGTCCGTGGGCCATAGTTTGAGTACCCTTATTATGCGTCCACACAAAAGACCTTACAGGTCACTGCCGAGTAAGTACTGCCGTACGAGTAAGTATATACGAGTAAGTACGAGTAAGTTGCCGTACGCCCTATGCCGTGCAGGTCTGGTTTAGTTGATCAAGATAACAGATTTTTGGAAGTTGGGACTGGAAAATAATTTCTGTACTGAAAGTCTTTTTCGAGGACACACACATATATTTTTCTAAATTTCCTTTTTTTTATGAGTACAAAATTTTTTTTAACGTTTGAATTTTTCTAAATATGATCAAAATGAATGAAAAACCTGCAATATGGTAAAAAAAATATGGCAATAAACAATATGGTCAAACCTGCTGAAACATCTAGAGCAGAGATTCCCTACGGGGTCCAGTTGGACCCCTTGGGCGTCGATGGGAGTTTAAAATGGGTCTGTAGTATTCCAGGGGTCTGTTGGGGGTCCATGATAAATTTTCTGCTTTAAAAATTTAGTTTAATTTTTTAGGAATGCAATTATTAGATAATAATATCCCTTTTTAATATGTATAAATATAGATTTGCACAGGGCGGAGTGATCCACGCATCTAAAGTCGAATGTCATGACGCTTTCGTATATACCTCGAATGCCGCCGTCGGCTTTTATTTGTGTACCAACACTAGGCAGAACTGAGGAAATCCACTGGACCTTACACAGCACATGGGTCCTCCCGACGCAACCAATCAGAAGCAGTTTCGTTTTTCTCTTGGCGATGTTTGTGCAATTACAATCTGTTTCTGAAATCTTGTTTATATTTGTCAAAATTAAAAATGAAAATAGTACAAAAGTAATAAAACGTAAACCTAATGAACCATTTTTTAAAATTTTTGTTCATATTCCGAGTCAAATTGTTATCTTTAAGTGTTTTATGTGCAATTATTAGTATTATAATTATGTTGTATGCTGTATATTATAGAGAAAAATGTGAGGGGGGAGGGGTCGATGAAAAAAATCATTCTTTTAAAAGGGGTCGATGTAGGAAAAAGGTTGGGAACCCCTGATCTAGTGTCTCCTACAGTAACATCTACAGGCTAGACCTAGAGTATAATTTTTCAGCTTGCGACCATGTTTTCAGGCTTATGATGCATGAAAGTTAAACCAATTTTATTGAATAAATCAATCGTATGTTTTGGAGTATCAGCAAGGGTTGAAATATCTCAAATGGGATTTTGCAATCTCATGAACCGATAAGAATTGCTTCAGAAGGGAAAAAAGCATCATTTTATGCAGATTGTTATTTTATCGCTGATATATCAATAAAGATACGTAAGTGGTAAAGATTAAATTGATCAAGAATTACAGATAGGATTCTTTTAGGCTTAAATTTTTTTTGTTCAAATTTTTTTTGACGGCGCACTCACTCACACTTAAAATAATTTGACGGAGGGCATTGACCAACACATTTTCGGGAACTTAGAAAAATCTTTAGGATAACCCCTTATTATATACTCCCTGCACAGTTTTTTGGCTTCACATCAAAAGTAGTTTCATAAATTTATATTGTCGTCCACGTCTGACCATTCGACTTGGGGGTTTGTTGCCATGCATATATGTTTCTTTCTCATAACACCATGCTTGTTTCATATTGACTTTGCAGTCCGTCTCTTTGATGCGAAGATATAAACGATACCTACACGTGTTCCATCGGCGTCTGAAATGGAAGTAAAAGCGTCATTTCGTTTGAAACATTTGCCTTTCCGGCATAAGACCTACCCGATATTTTGCTGAAATATATCGAGTATCGACTGATTGGGTTTTTAATTGATCTTAGCGATCCAAAGCATTTAGGTGATTTAACATTATAAATAATTATCGTAATTCCTGTTTCAGGAGAGAGACTGATAACAAAGTTCCACTTAGTCCATTTAAAGAAAGCAGATAATGAAAAAAAAATCTCAATAAAATCTAAATTGCGTTTGCAATACCAGCGCATCCCCGCCAAAGAAAAGTATTCCGTTCAAATACAGACGTTCAAAATTATTTTATAAAAATTCATTAGAAACTTTCGAAATATCTTACAACGCCCCTACCCCACCGCCCTTCCGTTTAAGGTCAAATGTCCTTGTCTCTTGGGCGTCACCAACTGAGGAGTTTTGAAATGAGGATAAAAATATAATTAACGGCCGATTTCAGATTATAACATAGGACGAAATTGAGTTCCTAAATTTGATGGAGGGGAGGGGTTTCTCGCCCCTGCCTTCCACCCTCAAGGGTGTCACAGGATTTGAAGATTATCCTTTGAAATAATTATCAGTCGGACACAAAAATTTGCTTCAAATTCGCTAATATCGGAGAGTTTGAAATTAATCGGAAAGTTTTCTTTCTGCATCTATGAGTAATCTATCTGTCTGAACATGCATGGAAAATATGTGCTTTTTTAACACCCTCACCTCGATGTATATGTCGAAGTTATGTCATTTTTACACCAAAATTCATCTCATGCTGCCCTGGCAATGGAATTTTGAAAGAAATGCATGTGTAGTGTTAAAGAAGTTTTATTATTTTTATTGCAAAATGCCCTCGATAATTACTACTAAAGGAGAAGCTTATACATTTTTATAGTTAAAATATACAAGATATGTATATTCCTTGGATATATATACAGTCGAACCTCCATATATCGAAGTAGCAAAATGCCGGAAAAAAATTCGATGTATAGAAATTTCGATATATAGAATTAATCTTAGTTTTATCATAATTCTCCTAAAACATTAAAATTAAAGCTAATTTTCGTATACGAAACTCCATTTCCAATTTATATGCGAATCACATTAAATGAAAGTTAATAACTAAAAAATGAATTAATGTGAAAGATTTATTGAGTACTATATACCTTAAAAAAAAAAAAAAAAAAAAAAAAAAAAAACAATCCAGACAGCGGTTACAGTGATCACAATTACATTCTTTAAAAAAAAAAAAAAAAAAAACTACGAATGTCTTACTGAACAGCCATTTTTGCGGAAAGTTCATCAAAGAAATGCTCGCATTTATTCAGTCTATTAAAAACTTCATTAGGGGTCCACGAAGTATTGTTTCAAACCCCAAAAATTGGGTGATTTTATTCTAAAGTGGAATAAAATCTCCCAATATGTCGTGAAAAAAATTTCGATATAAAGAGATTATTTCGATATATAGAAACAGTTTTTCTATGTAATGAACATGGAGATTTGCTAAGAGTTCGATATATAGAAAATTTCGGTATAGGGAAGTTCGATATATGGAGGTTCGACTGCATATATATATATATATATATATATATATATATATATATATATATATATATACAAACACACAAAAGTATCTATAGTTCCACGATGAAATTCATACTTATTGAAGTTAAGGCTTCCTCCAAACGAAGACTTTTTCGAAAAATTTTGCCACCAGCAGGCTGTTATCTTTGATAAACTTTTTCCATCCATCAGAATCAAAAACCTCCTTTGCGTGCTCTGAAAAATAATCCAGGGTGCATTCTTTCAGATCTGTTTCATCATATTTTTCGAGAACCTCTATGACGTCGCAGATGAGATCCACGCTCAAATTCACCTTCATGTAGTGAACACACAATTTCTTGAGCTCCTCCAACAGCAGTTTATCGGCAGCCACGTAAATCTTGATTACAGTCTCATCGGCCATCCCCTCCGCTTCTCCCGTGTACAGGTAGGACAGGATGCACTGGAACACGCCCTCTTCGATATCGTCGATGTCAGCCACGCCGCTCGCGTTCTCCTGGAAGTCGTTGCCGAGCATCCCTGCAAAGTAGCCGCATCTTGCATCCAAGATCTTCCTGTGGGCTCGCAGTTCGCGACCTTCCTTCAGCTTCAAGGTGAAATCCGCCCCCTTTCCTTCGTCTAGCGTCCTCTTCAGGTCACGGCTAAGATTCCATAGTCTGGTTGACAAGGGAACTGGATAAGAAGAAAAATGACGGTTACAAGAAGGCAAGCGATCGCACAAAATAGATCGCTCTCAAATAGCTCGCACGAAGTGTTATAGATAATGGTGGACCGTTTCCCTCCTCCTGTAGGCGATGCATCGTTGACATCGCAGACACTGAAATGTGAGGGGTTGACACTCTAAGAATTTTTTATGTCAAAGATCGGCAAATGCATTACAGAAACGCGAAGCTTCTTTAAATCTACAAAAAATAAATAAATAAATAAATAAAATTGTGGGATTCAAGAAGCTGTGCGTTTTGTTTATGCGCATATCACAAGTTTCAAGTAATAGAAAATGAATATTTTAAAAATCTTTGAGCAATTGGGAGTTTTTCACTTAGCATTTTTGTCAGCAAAGTTTAACAAATTCATATCCAGATAATACTCTTAAATAACGAGATTCGTTATCATTTTTTTTTACCGTTGTTAATTTTTACAGAATATTAAATACTGATGTTTATCGTTGGAAATTAAAAACGATTTTAAAAATAAAATTATAATACAAGGATTTTTCAAAAACATGCATTGCATTTTAAGGTGTATCTATATACTAAAAAATAACCAGTGTTATAAAATCAGCATCTCGTAATCTGTTATTAGAAAAATGCTCAGAGGAAAATTCCCTACATCTTAATATTGGGATTGTATATCTGCGATGTGAACTCTTTCGCCGCCTTGACAAGGTACCACGGGATGTGATATTTTCTACCCTTATGCTTACTGCACACCAACGGCAACAGCAACGAAAGACAGACACATTTTGCCACCTGTCTCTGTGGCTGTCATAAAAGCCTTAACACCGCTAGGAGACTGGGAGGAGAGGCAATTTATTTGCGCATGCGCATAATCTTCTCTTCCTATTCTGATTGGCTGTCGAGCATGGTGGCAGAGACAAAAGTTGAACTTTTTCCAACTTGAAACCGCAAAGACCAGAGACGGAGACGAACCGGGGGAGTGAAAATTTCTTTTTTATACACATGCGCAACATTGAAGATGCATGATTTTCGTCTTAGTCGCCGTTGGTGTGAAGTACTGTCCGACCACGGAAGCAAGGTCCCTGGAAACTGTTACGCATGCGCGAGAAAAGCTAGTCTACTTAGAAAATAGGGGAAAACGTCATATTTTCGGATGTGTTTCTTTATGAAATACGGAATGTATTTCAGACTGCTTTTTGTCCGCAATTGTAAAGTTATTTTTTAAAACTTTATTTTTGATCGAATATGTGAATAATAATTTCAAAATAATAAAAAGAAAGAAGCAAATCTATTTAAAAAATAGGAGTTTTATAGGAGTGGATATTTTCGGATTACATCACAATCAAAATTATCCAAAGCTACGTTTTCGGTGGTTCTTTTTTTCTGACGTTTCCCCGGAGATTCAAATTTTGGAGTTTCTTCACCCCTTTGCTTTTCTGCGTATTCTTTTTACTCTGGACATCGATATCCCGGTCATTTCACTGGCTCTCTTTAGGGATTGCGAAAGTAGAACAATAACATTTCCTTCTAGTGCTTCTTTCTCACACAATTTAATTACATTGTGTATTATACGTTTACAATCACTACGGAACGGCTTATTCCGAGCAGTTGTGTTGGGTAAAGGATCCAGTAATTTTAATATAATAATCAAAATAACAGGCGAGGAAAAAGCAAGCGAGCGTAGTTAGTAACCGATTCTTAAGGGAACTGAGACGTTCTGTACCTTCAAAAAATCGATTTTTCAATTTTAATTTTTTAAGAAAGAGTGTCTTTTTCTGATTCTAAACATGTATAACACATAGACGTTTGAAGCATTTAACACTAGTTAATTAAGGTATCAAAATGTAAACAAACAGAGCCACGCCCCTTTTAAAGGGACTAAGGGCGTCGAAACGTCATAAAAACATCAAGTTTTCACTTTTTTATTTTGCAATTTTACTCCCTGTTTTCTTTTATTTCTAAGCTCCATGTAAGCAGGCAACTACTCAACTCTACCTTATTTATATTACAAGCTGTGTGATTTTTTTACTACTCGTAAATCTCGTGCTTTTTAGATTCGGCGACTGTTGTTTTATCTGATTTTGATACAGTTTGTTTAGATTGCGATTGCTTTTTATCTCTGTATCTTGTGTATAATTCAAGAATGGCAAGATCTAAGGCATTTGGAAAAAGAAAGTGTCATCCTAATCAATTTTCAAAAACAAAACACGTTGATAACGTTCCTGTAGATAAGCTTAAAATCAGTGCATCCAAACAAAAAATTCAAGGTGCTCAAGTTTCTGATGATGAAGAGTATCATAGTGGTGGCTTTTTCAGTGAGTGCGAAAGTAAGAATATAATAATTGATTTGAACATGCTTAGTGTACTTTTGAATGCAGTTTCAAATTGTAAACATTGCAACAGTTCTAATTGTTTTGATGTGATTGAAAACGAAAGCAGTCGGAAAGGACTTGCAGTAAACATTTCCGCAATTTGTAAAGTGTGTGGTTGTGGCAGTAGTACAATGTCTTCTATTATTTCTGATGTTGGATATGCTATTAATGTTCGTTTAGTGTACGGTATGAGATGCATTGGGAAAGGCAAATCTGCAGCTCATACATTCTGTGCAATGATGAACTTGCCCCCACCACCTTCTAAATTTGAAAGGTACAGTTCTCAGATATCCAACGCTTTACATAAGGTATCTTTAAATTCAATGCAGAAAAGTATTGAGGAGACAGTGTCATCTTTTGAAAACAGTCGGGACATATCAGTGGCCCTAGATGGTTCATGGCAGAAAAGAGGACATACTTCACTGAATGGTGTAATCACAGCTACTTCACTTGAAAATGGAAAGGTGATAGATTTTGAGGTTCTTACAAAATACTGTTTTAAGTGCAGAAATAAAGATGATAATTGTGAAAATTGTCAAATAAACTATTCTGGTTTCAGTGCAGGCATGGAGAGTGAAGGAGCTCTGAGAATTTTTCAGCGTTCCCTAAACAGTCGAAATGTTAGGTACTTAAAATATCTCGGTGATGGAGATTCTAAAGGATTTCTACGAATTCAGGAATCTAAAGTATATGGTGAAGGCATTTCTGTGGAAAAACTCGAGTGTTTAGGCCATGTCCAAAAAAGAATGGGGGCGAGATTGAGAGCTCTCAGAAATAATATGAAATACACCAAACTTTCAGACGGGAAAAAAATTTCTGGACGTGGCAGACTAACAGATGCAGAAATTCTTTTACTTCAAAAGTACTATGGTTTGGCTATTCGGAGAAACGTAGGAAAATCTGTTGAAGATATGTCCAGATCCATTTGGGCTATATATTTTCATAAACTGTCCACCGATAAAAAACCTCAACATGGTTTGTGTCCTATGGGAGCTGACAGTTGGTGCGGGTACAACAGAAGTCTTGAAACGGGTGAAAAATATTCACATAAGCATTCTCTTCCAGAACCAGTGCTTATAGCTATAAAGAAAGTGTTCAGGGATCTTAGCTCAAGAGAGCTTTTGTTAAAATGCTTGCATGGGCAAACTCAAAACCCAAACGAAAGTTTTAACAACTGTGTATGGGAGCGAGTTCCTAAAAACACATTTGTTAGTAAAGAAACATTGCAAACTGGTGTGATGGATGCAATTATATGTTTCAATGATGGTGTGTTTGGCCGAACAAAAGTTTTAAAGCTCTAAAGATTAATCCAGGTAGTAACACTTGTAGTGCACTGAGAAAAATTGATAGAATTAGGATTTGTGAATCAGAAATTATAATTCACAAGGTCAGCAAAGAAGCCAGAACACTTAAGAGACAAAAAAAAAGACAGCGAGATGCTGTAGAAGTGTCTACACAAGATCAATACAGTGCAGGCAATTTTTAAACTTTATAGCTAACAACAAAATTTCAAAAAATATAGTTTTTCTCAAAATGTGCTTTTCTACTAATAATGTACGCTCGTAAAAAAATTCTATCCGTCTGAAAGGTGTGAAATTTGATTAAAATATTTATATGATAACAATTGATGGAATTAATGTGTTTTTGTACTTTTTCAAATGATATAATTTTTTTATTCAGCAATTTTGAAAGAAAATTTAGTCTATTTTTCAGAATTTCTAATGTTTTGAATTCAACTTAAAAAATTATATATATATGCTGTACATAATAATATTAAAATAATTTCAATAAATTATATGTATATATATTTCAATATTCAAGTAAGTTTTAAGATTTTCTAAGCAATAGAAAAAAATTTAAGAGTATCTTTATATAATCCTGTATTCAACTAATGTTTATGGTAAGTACTTATTCGATTACTTGTGTATAATAAATTAATGTAAATAATAAATATATTTTGACTGAAATACAATGAAAAAAGCATATAGTTTATATGAATGTAATATCTTATGTAAGAATTTATTTTTACTTTTAAAAAAATGGGGTTTTGGAGATTGAAAATATTCACATTTGGAGTAGTCGAGAACGTCCCAGTTCCCTTAAGAATGTCGGGAGAATACGAGACTTTTCTCCCTCCTTGGTCAGCAGCCTTACCTACAGCGTGAATAGAATCGTCTTGGCACTATGCGAACCGTGGTTCTTCGTACTGTGGTCGGACAGTAAGCATTAGGGAAGCATAGGGTACTCCAACAAGAAACCAGACCACGTCAACGTCTTGAGGAAAATTGCAACACCTA
The DNA here is from genome assembly GCA_907164885.2 of Dolomedes plantarius. Lineage (NCBI taxonomy): Eukaryota > Metazoa > Arthropoda > Arachnida > Araneae > Dolomedidae > Dolomedes > Dolomedes plantarius. The sequence goes on from OU015490.1 coordinate 27,056,145, forward strand.
CCTTCATTAGGATATGGAAGATCACTTTTGAGGCTGCAGGTGACGGTCAAGACGTCCGACGGCGCCAACGTGGACCTTCGATTCTGTAGATCAGATATCAAGATGAATTTAGTCCAACCTTTCGTTATTTCCGAGGATATGTCTCTCGCGGTTCCACTTACAGATACGTCTTGCATTCCATCAACTATTTTAATGCCGCACGTAAACGGAACACTTATCTTAGGACCGATGTCTTCTCTGCTGACGTACAGACCTACCCATTCCGGGGACTCCGTCCTGCCGTTTGGGTATATGCGCAATCTCCAGAACGAATCAGAAAGGCAGAAGACGGGACTTTTGTAGTAGCTGTCAACTTCTCCTGACAGAGAGAAAAAGTCGGGGATTTTCCATTCCAGGTCCAGTTCTCCGCGAGTTTCCTGGACGCGGCCAGTTTCACCGATCAGTGCCATTCCGATAGCGATGCAATCCGTTTCAGTTGCGAAAGATGCAGACGAGGTGTCGCTTGCGACGTTTTGAAAAGTAGTCCTTGGAAGCTCCTTTTCGTAAAAATGATGACGTTTAAGTTCTGAAATTGGAAGAAAATCAACTAGTCACTACATGTCTTAAGTTTTAATCATTAGTGTTAGTCAAAAAGGCTAAAAATACGGATACAAGCGGTGATCCAAGAAGCAAAATATGTGAGATACGCCTGTGGGGGGGGGGAGAAGGGGGATTGATACTGTAAAAACAGATGGTCGCCTCAGTATTGTGGTTTTCTCCCTTTGACCTGGTTTTGGTAGATACGTGATGTATCTCATATGAAAAGGAAATTCAAATCTTAAACCTTTCATATGTTTTGTTCTTGGCAGTACGACTGATTTTACGTCATTTCCTACCACGAACAACGACACAAACACATTTTTTTAACCCCTATTTAAACTTTCCGTGTTTTCTACAGTTACCGTCAGGCGAGCACTGGGCTAAACCCATGGGATAACAGACCCATGGATAACAGACCTTCACCCATGGGATAACAGACAGCATAGTAGCTTTAGACTTCAAAGATGTAACCATATTAGGTAATACTAGACTTCGAAATTTGCTTACAATGTTTAATCCTGACCGCAAGAAAGGTTCCATTTCGAGAATTTAATGTATAAAGTATGACGTATAATTTCCCTTTTCATTTATACTCGTCAGATAGACTCGATAACCCCTCTCGTCGCAGGGAAGACCTCATCCATCTCCTAGAATGACTTAATAAATGTGTTGTTAAATATAAAACTGTGCCCCCCCCACACACACACACATATGTGTGTGTGTGTCTGTCAAAAAAGTCTTCCTCATTCCCTAACAAAACTTGTTTGATCAATTACTAATTATATAATTCCCTTTCAAACTTTTCGCAATTTTTATATACACCCTCTGGTGAGCTCTAACCTAAAAATGACCCGTCAGAAAATAATCAGCATAGCAGTTTTAGACTATATGGCTTAACCACATAAGGCATTTCCAGACTTCGAAATTTGCTGATGAATGAAAATTCTGACTGTCGTGGGGTACGACATATAAAAAAAAGAAAATAGAAAAGGTGCAGAAAAACCAATTAACAAACGGGACGGAAAATGGAATAGTAAAATGACGCCAGACGATACGAGAAGAATGTCGTGGGGATACGATATGTTAGGAGTTCAAAAAGGGCAGACAACACAGTTAAAGCGGTAGTCGGCGGTACTATGAGAAAATTGAAATGGCACTTGATCAGACAAAGGACCGGATGAAGAAGAAGAAATTGAAAAGCAACAATTAAGAGTCGAAACAGCGAGGGGTATAGATAGAGGGGACATCGAGATGAAAAGGGAATTGTTGGCAAAGAGAAGAGGACTCCACACATAGAAGATGTTCTGGGAAAACACGATTCCTAGAAAAACAGCGATGAGTTGAAGACGGGATTCTTCGAATATAAAACGCCCCTCACTCTGAATGGTTAAAGAAATGATTAGGGGAGGAAAAAGTTAGCGAATCAAAATGGAAGTAAAAAAAAAGGTTGAACATGAGAGACGAATGAAAATGTAAAAGTGTTGAGAAGATAAAAAAATAGAGAGAGTGAGAATATAAAATAATGATATAATTGATTTTGTCTCTCAGACTTAGCATCCATATAGAGAGTTGTAGCCTCGTAAGCGAGAAGTCTAAAGAGAATATATGGGAGATTGCGCCCCGACTTAGCGCATCGCTGTAAGCCTGCAACCCAACGATGAGAGGAGATTAGACTAATAGTGGAGCCGAGAAAGATTGCCTGACCCCCGCAAGCTAGCGATGAGAGGAGCATAGAAGAGCGTCGGAGCCGAGATAGATCCTGACCCCTGCAAGCTACCGATGAGATGATAGTAGTTGAGATACGGAACCAAGACAGAGTGCCTGACCCCCACAAGCAAAAGATGGAGAACCGATTCGGCCATTAAAGTCCGCCTATTCCCACGACAGGGAGCGATTCCGATAACTGTGTTCACCCGCGAAAGTGAATCCTGAAGAAAGATATCCCAATAGATGCACATGAATATGCCAGCCAATGTTCCCCTTCTGCAGTCTGCAAAAATGGAGGTAACCTTTTATTACCTATTGCCAAAACGTCGATGAAACAACGAGTCTTATAATATAGGCGGAAGTTAAGGAATAATATATATATATATATATATATATATATATATATATATATATATATATATATATATATATATATATATATATTGCGTACTGAAAGGAAATTAATTTAAATAAATGAAATAGTGCAGTCAAATAATACCTCGATATAATGAGTATTTAATAGTTAGTATAATTAGTTAGTTCATAATTAACAATAATATAATTGAATGTGTACTAATATTTGTATTGTGTTAATAAATTAATGTATTGTTTAGAATTCAGAGTAATGGTATCATTGCCTACCACTATACCCAATCACGACCCACCCAATGTAAATCTACCACACTGACCACAGGATAGGACCACTTTCGGAATTCGTGTTATGCATGTAGGGATACCAGAATTGTATTCCCCTCCCCAGCGCCGTTTTCCCGCCTAAAGAACACCCTTTCAGTAGGGTGGACCGAAACAGGGGGGTTAAATAATTTTTTGAAACTCACGATGCCAATATGCGCAAAAGTGGTCTACATTAGTGTTTATTCGCCATGAAAATTTTCAGTTCGATAACACAATATTTTTCGGTGGACCAATTTTCCAATTTTGGTGGTTTCAATTTTCCGATGGATTCACGGTTCCTACGTACAATCGCAATATTCTATTTGCGGTTGTTAACCGTCTAGAATGTGCAGGGCCGTTCCTAGGGTAGCTGCCGCCCGTGTGCGAGAATAATTTTGCCTCCCCCCCCCCCCGTCATACCGTATGGATTAATTGAAATTTCTCTGAAATAATTTTACCTTAAATGATACAACAAATTACAGAAAATATTATAAATTCAGTTTATTTTTTTAATTTTACAACCTAACATAATAATAATTATTAATGTATTGATATAATAACCAAATGAATACGTTATATTAAATACAACACATATCTATTAATACATATACTTAATAAGTCAGTCAAAAAGCTTAAATAATCTTTTCTTTTCTTGTCTTTTTTAATGCAAATTCTGTTATAATATCTGATACATGTATATCTTCCGAAATGTCCTTTTCGATACTAATAATAGATAAGTCTGAAAGCCTTTCTTGTCCCATTGTTGATCTCAAATAAATTTTTATTATTTTAAGTTTTGAAAAGCTTCTTTCCCCGCTAGCCACAGTCACAGGTAATGTTAAAAAAATTCGTATGGCAATCACAAAATTTGGAAACAGGTAGATGAGGTTATTTGTAAATAGGTATTGAATCACATTTAACGCGTTCATTTCAGGGGAAATATAGGGTGCAACGTTGTCAATTTCATCGCATAAATCTTCAGCTATATCTTTTTCATTTTTAAATGGATCATGTCACATACTTTCACAGATTTACATTTTGTAGACCTATTTGATTTATCTGTTTCAAGGAAGTTATTTAGGTCTTTGAGAAAACTGTGTGATGATGTTTTATTTGTTCGAACCTTTCTTCTATTTTTGATAATGCATTGTCCAATATTACAAAGTAAAAAATTAATTTTGAATTCGTCTTCTGGATTTTTTGGAGCTTCATCTTTACATTCGTAGTCAAATAAAGAACTTATAAAAAAGGCGCAATGTAAGTTAAGCTGTTTCTCGATAGAGATCGACTTTTGCAAAGAAACATTCCAAATCGATTTTATTTTAATTTTGTTCATCTTTTAAATACAATTTCCCCTACGTTTACTTTAATAAAAAATCCAAGTTTACACTTGCTATACCAGCTTTACCCAGCTTATTAAATTAGATTAAAGTTTTGTTTTTGTGTTTCATCAGTTATTTGCCAAGTGATTTATTTCTTTCATGATCCAAACTACGAATCTTCCAGGAGAAGGTAGAGGATTCGTTACAATGCAGTTATGCATAATTGTTTTTTTTCATTTACTCTCTTCATGATCTCTTGTGTGTGTGGAAGGTGTCCGTCGTCTCGCTTATCGTAATGCCGTAATAAATTTAATGTTATTGAAGTTTGACCATTTGTGCTGCCGCGACTACAATCTTATGACGGATAAATCAAGGGTAATAAATTTTACGTAACTAGGGGCTTCGCCCCTAGGCTCGCTACGCTCGCTCCTCTGGTGAATCAAGTGAATGAATGACTCAATAGTTGTTTACAGCGATTGAGTCATTCATTTGTTTACAGTTGAAGCTCCCCCCCCCCTCCCGGCGAAATGGATGAAGCCCGGCTATGGGTGAAAAATCGGATCTTCTTTCATGCCCTTCTGCAAAGGAAGCGAATGAGAAGATTTTTTTGAAGTATTTCTTTAAAATTCAATTAAAAATCGAAATTTTAAGATAGAGACTTGAAATGAAGTTTATATGAATGAGAAAGCTTTCATCTTCCCGTTGATATAAATATTTTCTTTGTAACATAATAAGTCTGAGAGCATCGAATTTATATATCTCGAAACGCATAAATTTTTCCAAAAATTGGGTTTTCAATTTTAATAAAAATATCAGTCTGATTTAAATTATTTTTAAACAAATGAGGTCTTGTTTGAAGGAGAAATGTCTGTAGTCTTAGATTGTAAAAAAAAAAAATTCTACGATCCTTTTTTGGCGAGTTATCGTAATCTGAACATGAAAAAGTCAATATTTTCCCACAAAACATAAAATAAAAAAAAACTTAAAGTCCGACGAATATGAGACAAGTCTTACTTTCTTCCCCACATTGTTCTGCATCGATTGGTATCGGTCTCGACCCCATACCCCCAGCGATTTCGGAGGACATAGCGTGACAAGCTTTTGACAGCGGCGGCGGCTGCGGCAGCGGCAGTTACTTTTTTTTAGAATAGAGAGACACACACATATATATATATGTGTGTGTGTGACGAAAAAGTACCTGTTCTTAGTTTTAACCGAACACGTTTTCTAAATTATTTTTTAATAATGCACAACTCCTCTCCTAAAATATAACCTATAACTAAATTAACTGATAATTTATACACAGAGAAAAAAAAGTCGGTCAGTCGCCGGAATAAGTGGGTTCTGCAACCCACTTCGCGTAGGTTATTGTGAGTTGAGTTAAACAAACCACTACCCATGATTCTGAACGCGGATCAAAGTGAGTTAAAATACTACCGAGTTATCGCAACTGTGTTATCGAAGCAAGTGTGTTAAATAACTTATGTTATGTGTGTTTACTGAGCTGAAAAACCAACTTTAAGTATTAGACCGCAAATGTCACAAAACGCTGAAATGAAGTATTCGGGATGAAAATTTTCGAATGTACAGTAACCACCGCTTATAGTGATCAGTGGTTATAAGAATCAACCGTTTATAAGAATCAATATCGCAAAAACAAAAACAAATGTATTATTTCCATGTTAAAATTTCCGCTTTAAAGAATCAATCCACCGGGTATAAGAATCAGTTTGCAATCTTCGCCTTCCTTTCATTTTTCCAAAAAATGCCACTTGAACTCTGAAAAGGTACGAAATTCTTTCTTAAGTTTTTGAAAAGAAAGATTGATAAAACTTTGGGGTGGAAAACAGTCGTAAAATACATTCCTTTAGACATAACATAAGAGTTTCTCCTTATACGTTTTTGCTAAACACTGTCTTATTAGCTTTACCCAGGGGCATCTAACCCGCCCGGGTCCGATTTCGCTTTTCTCCAGACAGGCACTCCTTTTTTCTCACCACTTACTTCCTGGTTGCGGATTTCTGGACCCTGAAACACATAAATCTTCTGCGAAGTGTCCACCATCACTTACGCAAACGGGACAGTGGATTCAGCACTTCAAACCGTGAAACGTAAACGGATCCATTTTGCTGAATCAGATGAACCAGATGCTGAATCAAACGTTTCACGGTTTGATTCAGAATCAAACCGTGAAACGTAAGCTATAAAGTGAATCTTCGTCTGAGACTGTAATAAGCATACGTCGCTAGTACTCACTTTAGTTTTCTAACAAAATTGCCAGTTAGTGTTAGAACTTTTTGATAGTCGAATTCAAATATGATAAAAACAAGGAAAACTCTTAGTTTTTCTGAAAAACAGAACTTGTTAATTAGATATGATGCTCTTCCAAAGTGTAGTCAAAGAGAAGCTGCCTCTTGTTGATTTTATAATCATGTGTTGTTACTTATAGGTCTAAAAATTGAGTTATAGTATTTGTTCAGAAATTGAATATTTTTAAAATTATAAAAAATAATTTTAATAAATGAAAATAACGTAAATTAAAGAGTATTTAATGGTAAATTATGTATATATGTGCCTGTGTGTTTATATATATGTACAAGTATATATTTGTGTGTGTGTGCCTGTCCAAAGGGAAGTTTCGGTTATAAGAATCAACCGCTTATAAGAATCAAAAACAGTAATAACAAACGTGATTCTTATAAGCGGAAATCACTGTATATATAAATAATGATAAATAGAAAGAAAAATTACTGGAAATTACATTTTTAAACTTATTTGAATAAAAATGTTAGCATAAAAAATTAAATACGCTGTCACTTTTTTTAATAATAGTTTAAGTTCAATAATAAAGTAAATCCCAAGATCCTATTTCATAGCATGCTTAGTTAATTTAATAACTAAATTAACAATATAGAAACAGAATATGTAAAATCAGACAACAGAAATATATATTTCAGCCCAATAAAAATAAATGTAAATCTATATCAGGGAAAGCACTGACCTTTTAAATTTTTTGGTCTTAGGGGCATTGGTCTTTAATACTTGGAACCTTATGATCAGCTACAATATTTTTTTTAAACAGACAAAACAGACTAATTTTATAAATTTACACATACAGTATGTATGAAAACAATAGTTTTTTTTCCCTCCTCACTATTGCATATTACTGATAAATTTTAAAAAGTAAAATAGATAAGGTTTACATTCATTGACATAGTACAAGATTCAATAATAAAAGTATTAAATAAATCGCACTCACCTTAGCTCAGGAAAGGGATGATTTTGAAGCCGCAATCCACTGCCAACTATTTTCAATGTGAAGCAGTCGGATACTGTAGTACGATGAGCTGACACTGCCCTCAAAACTTTAACACCCTTCCCACCCATAAATATACATATGTAGTCGGTGGTCGGGCACATCTTACTACCATCTTACTCATCGTTCTAAGATGTACTTAATAGTACATCTTAGAACACCTGGGACACCTTATTTGAGATGTCTTTCCTTAAAAGATTCCCGCCATGCTTACGGGAACGTACTAGACCAGCAGTTCTCAACCTGGGAGGCGTAGAAGAATTTCAAGGGAGGCGTGAGTTTAAAAAAAATAAAAAGTAAAACTAACTGTAATTTACTGTACTCAATTTTGCGGTCACAATGTAACCGTAACGTATTTTCGACATACGAACACGAACACAATAATTGTCGCAGACGATAATTGTCGTAGCTACAATGTCAAAAAAATATTCTGAAGACTTAGATGCAGTTAACGGTTTCACAGAAAAGGCAACTCTTTGGCAACGCCGTCTTCAGAGTTCAGAGCCAAACTTTTCATCCTTTCCATGATTGAACGACCTCCTCGATGTTTAAAAATATCTCCCATTGCAACAGATAAATGAACTGAAGGACCTTATATCAGGACATTTGGCAGCATTGCAAAATGAAATTGCAGACTATTTTCCAGATATTAGTTCAGAGAACTGGGAGTTTAAGTTGACAAGAGATCCTTTAAAAATCAACGTGGATATACTTCCTGATCATATTCAGGAACAGGCAATCGGCCTAAAATGTGGTTCTCAAGCAAACGCGGAATTCGAAAACATGGATGTTGAACATTTTGGTTATGCTATTTTCCTGTTTACCCAGAAGTTGCTTTGGAAGCTTTGACGTTGTTAGTGCAGTTTTCATCTACATATCTCTTTTAATATGGATTTTCAGCCTTAGCATACATAAAGTCAAAATATCGAGAAAAGCTGGACGTTGAAAGTGACCTGAGGTGTGCTTTGTCACAGTTACAACCTAATATTTAAAAACTTGTCAAGGACAAACAGTGCCAGCCCTCTCATTAATGCTGTGAAAGTGACTGATATTACATGCCAACCTCACCTAGATCCTTGATTACCTCAAATGTATTTGCTCTGTATTTAATTCTTTGATTTGATATGTTCTAATAATAATATGTTCCAAATTAAGATATGATTAGTAATATTAAATTTTGTGTATGAAATTATCTATTCTATATTTTCTTTTAATAACCAGCTTCAGTTTCAAATTCCGATTGTACTACTTGTATTGACCACATATGGTGGTGGTGGGGGAGGCGTGGCCTCACATCTGTGTTCAAAGGAGGGCACAGAGTCTGAAAGGTTGAGAACCCCTGTACTAGACAATCCACTAAAAAAATTTTTAAAAAGTAAAAAAAACGCCAAGCTTCAAAATAAAAGTTACGACTAAAAAATGGTGTGATATCAAATATCCAAGCTTATTAAGTTCTGGTACTTAATTTCCTAATGACGAATTTTTCACATCTAAGTGATGTGGTTAAGCATGACTTGTTGATAGAAACCCTTCTTCCCTAGACCAAACTCATCATAACCTGTTTCTCAAAATTTAAGTTTTAAATATTTATACATACCAGGCTTGTCGGCCGTCTTTTCGTATATGGAATAAATAAATTTTGTCTGTTGATACGTCGAAAATATGTTATTTAGTTCTATAAATTATTCATTTTAGTTATTTATGCAAAATATGTGTGTCCTATTATTTGGTTACTTTTAAAATGAATGTAGCAGCAATTTTAAGATGGTCACGAATTATTCTATAGATTTGAAATTTCTTTTCACGTTAGATTTGGGCAACGTAACTCCAAAGCATGGTATTCATATTTTTTGTTGTTTAATGCAAACTTTTTCCTCTGGGGAATGACAACATTATTTATTATTTTTCTTTCTAGGTAACGGTTTGTTTTGTTTGACATCATGCACTAACTTCAAATAGAAGACTGATTAAAATGACTAATAACCCATCCACTAACTTCAAATAGAAGACTGATTAAAATGACTAATATCCCATTAAAAATCTGTTAAGAAATGTAATTGAGTCCCAGCGCTTAATAAAACTGGATATAACATCATGTTTTGTCGTACCTTTTGTTGGAATGATGCTATAAACATACTGTCTAACAGAGCACCGAAGTGCGCAATTAAAATCTGAAATTGATGTTTTAAATTCACATTAACTATTTTATTTATTTTTTCTTAAGACGGCCGCCAAGCCTGGTATGTATAAACATTTAAAACTTAAATTTTGAGAAACAGGTTATGATGAGTTTGGTCTAGGGAAGAAGGGTTTCTATCAACAAGTCATGCTTAACCACATCACTTAGATGTGAAAAATTCGTCATTAGGAAATTAAGTACCAGTACTTAATAAGCTTGGATATTTGATATCACACCATTTTTTAGTCGTAACTTTTATTTTGAAGCTTGGCGTTTTTTTTTTACTTTTTAAAAGTTTTTTTAGTGGATATCAGTTATTTTTTTTGAAATAGGTAAATAACCATTCACAAACTAGGCTTTTTAGTAGGCAAACAATTGCTTGATACCTGGAGTCTCATCATCAGTTACAAATGTGTCACTTTGTGAACTTAATTGGAGAACTTTTTTGTTTTTTCGAATCTCTGTAATAGGCCCGGTTGATTTTTCGTTTTAATTGTAATTTGGATGGCATTTTTCTATTATAGTCAATCTTTATAAACACAATGGGAAATATCGTACTAAACACTATTTATACATCACTAGCTGTTTGCCCGGCGTTGCCCGGGTATTTATTTGTCTCAATTTTTTTTATTGCACAGGAAAAGGAATGGATTTTACATATATTATAAAATTTAAGTAATTTAATTTACAGGTATTTAAAAGTAAATACAGTATACAAATGATAAAGTAAAATTACAAATTCACTCTATTATTAATTTAACTCAAAACTTGATTATAAACAACATTTTTAATTTCCTATATTCCCCTCAGTGACTCCGAAATTATGGATTCGACACTACTCTCGGTCATTTTGGACATTTTATATTCCCTCTTCTTCCCCCCTACCCCCCTATGCTAATGGGGGGGCTGAACTTGCACTTAAACGACATCAGGAGTGTCACTATTAATCTTAGCGACCCCGAAATCTATGGATTCGACACTACTCTCGGTCATTTTGGAGATTTTATATTCCCCCCTTCTTCCCCCCCTCACCCCCTATGGTAATGGGGGGGGGCTGAACTTGCACTTAAACGACATCGGGAATGTCACTATTAATCTCACCGGCCCCGAAAACTATGGATTCAACACTACTATCGGTCATTTTGGAGATTTTATATTCCCCCTCGCTCCCCCTATGCTAATGGGGGTTTCTTGCTGAACTTGCATCTTAAACGACACCGGGAGTGTCACAATTAATCTCAGCGACCCCGAAAACTATGGATTCGACACTACTCTCGGTCATTTTGGAGATTTTATATTCCCTCTTCTTCCCCCTCGCCCCCCCCCCCTATGCTAATGGGGGGGGGGCTGAACTTGCACTTAAACGACATCAGGAGTGTCACTATTAATCTTAGCTACCCCGAAAACTATGGATTCCACAGTGATATCAGTCGTTTTCAATTATTTTTATATGTGCCCCCCCCCCCACCTATGGTGTCTTATTGTGAATCTAAACCATTCTCGAATCATCTTAATGGAACACACAAAATTTCAGAAAAATCAGTCCAGACGTTTAGGAGTTCAGTGAAATACACGCGGACAGAAGAAATATATATATAAAGATGAATCATTTGCTATATGTATATTTTGTATTTGGGTTGCCACAACGTATATTTATATTTTATTGAGAAATTAATATTTCTTTAATTTGCAAACCCATGTGGTTGTAGCGAAAAGTGAAATATGAATAATAATTAATCCTTATTATTTGAATTCAATCCTTAGTATATTCTATGGACATTTAAAACAAACAAACAAATACGGACACACATATGCAAAATAATTAAAAGTTCTCCAGAAGAAAAAGAAGTCTTTTGCGGGAATCGAACTCGCGCCCGAGGAGTGGAAGGCCGATGTCTTGACCACTAAGCCACTTAGGTTTTATGAAAGGCGACACTCTCAATTCTTCTATGATTGAACGGTTGGGAAAATAGCGGTGTTGCTGAGTAATGGTTGCCATTTTGGTGTACTATCAAATAGAGGCCCTGAGATGCTAATTTTACAGTTTTATGCTAATTAAACATAGAAATATTTATTTTTTTTAACTGAAACATATAAAAGATTTTAAGTTAGCGAATAACTTATCGAAAAAACCAAGCCTCAATCGAATCTGTTCAATATTAAACTCTACAGGTCTTCTTAAAATGTTGTACGAAATCTTCGTTGGCGAGAAGTAAAATCTAGCAAAATACCTAACTTTACGGAAAATTAAAAATTCCATATCTCGGTTAATTTTTAACTTGGAAAGTCCATTTTTATCTCAATTTAAAGTACTCGCTCATAGGATTCTTCTACTTTTTGTTTTAATTTTGTACGATGCTTGGTTCATTCAGAATTTTATAATTTACGCAAACTGCTTTAACATGGGGAGAATAGGAGCAAGCGGTGCAGAGTATATAAGCAGTAAGCGGTCTGACGAATTTTTGTACTTGGCGCGTTTATTCATTTGGCGTCTATTTTGTTTTTTTTAGCTTGGCGTTGCAGGTCGACCGCCCTGCTTGATACATGGCGGAGACCCACCGTTTCGTTTGAAGAACTTAAGGCGAGGGAATAAATAGCGATCGGACAAAGACTATTTCCTGTCTCTGGCGAACACATGTGAAAACACGTTTTCCTCGGGAAACTCGGACGATGGAATTCAAACTGAAAAGATTACCTCTATTTGCTAATTGCAATTCTTTATAGCTAGCTGTTAAAATAGTCGTTTTCAGAATTACAAATTTCATATTTTAAAAGTTATGAATCGAGATATACATTTTAAACTATTGTTAATCACAAACGTCAATGCTCTGTGAATGTAAGATGCTATTAGTGGCTAGATTTTGGCCCGGTAAATTATAATAAAATAAGGTTTGAAAAAAAAAAACATATTGGAGAAGAATATAGTTTGCAGTTACAATTGTAAATTTTTTTTTTCCATAAGCAGCTTCAGTGTCGCAAAGTCTGTAAAATGAAAATAATCATAATCTTTATTTGTGTTATATATACAGTGATTTCCGCTTATAAGAATCACGTTTGTTATTACTGTTTTTGATTCTTATAAGCGGTTGATTCTTATAACCGAAACTTCCCTTTGGACAGGCACACATACACAAATATATACTTGTACATATATATAAACACACAGGCACATATATACATAATTTACCATTAAATACTCTTTAATTTACGTTATTTATCATTTATTAAAATTATTTTTTATAATTTTAAAAATATTCAATTTCTGAACAAATACTATAACTCAATTTCTAGACCTATAAGTAACAACACATGATTATAAAATCAACAAGAGGCAGCTTCTCTTTGACTACACTTTGGAAGAGCATCATATCTAATTAACAAGTTCTGTTTTTCAGAAAAACTAAGAGTTTTCCTTGTTTTTATCATATTTGAATTCGACTATCAAAAAGTTCTAACACTAACTGGCAATTTTGTTAGAAAACTAAAGTGAGTACTAGCGACGTATGCTTATTACAGTCTCAGACGAAGATTCACTTTATAGCTTACGTTTCACGGTTTGATTCTGAATCAAACCGTGAAACGTTTGATTCAGCATCTGGTTCATCTGATTCAGCAAAATGGATCCGTTTACGTTTCACGGTTTGAAGTGCTGAATCCACTGTCCCGTTTGCGTAAGTGATGGTGGACACTTCGCAGAAGATTTATGTGTTTCAGGGTCCAGAAATCCGCAACCAGGAAGTAAGTGGTGGGAAAAAAGGAGTGCCTGTCTGGAGAAAAGCGAAATCGGACCCGGGCGGGTTAGATGCCCCTGGGTAAAGCTAATAAGACAGTGTTTAGCAAAAACGTATAAGGAGAAACTCTTATGTTATGTCTAAAGGAATGTATTTTACGACTGTTTTCCACCCCAAAGTTTTATCAATCTTTCTTTTCAAAAACTTAAGAAAGAATTTCGTACCTTTTCAGAGTTCAAGTGGCATTTTTTGGAAAAATGAAAGGAAGGCGAAGATTGCAAACTGATTCTTATAACCGGTGGATTGATTCTTTAAAGCGGAAATTTTAACATGGAAATAATACATTTGTTTTTGTTTTTGCGATATTGATTCTTATAAACGGTTGATTCTTATAACCACTGATCACTATAAGCGGTGGTTACTGTACATACATATATATCCTTCTATCCATCTATCTCTCTCTATCACATATATAAATACATATATATAGGAAAGGAATTTGGCAATATATAATAATGAATTAATGCACAGTTTTTGTATTCAACTGATGAAACATTCATATTCTGATCTAAATTTTATATTATAAGTATGTAAAAATTATAGTTAAAATTTTCTTCTGATGTAACTATTTCAAAAGGATTTATCAGTAATTTTATCATTAATCTGGGAATGCTGAAAATAAAACAATACAGGATACTGTGTTTCAGGCATACATAAGTTTTAATTTTTAAATACAAAATGAGAGGTTCTCCCTCTCTTCAGTTCTTTTTATTTTAGATGAAATGTAAAAAGGAAGCATATATGTTTTTCTTTTTTTAAAAAAATTTCAAGTGCTGTAATTAGTTACATACATAGTTTTTGTTAAAAACCAAACTGAATTTCATGTGTTAAAACCTGATACTTTGTTTCCATTTGTTAATTTTTGTTGTTTATATAACTTTCCTTAAGTATTTTAATAATTAAAAGTCCCTTAATAATTTTTTTTGTGGTAAAAACTGAAAGTATAGTTCAGTTTTATGTTTGCACAAATACTGCCTAATGTCTATTATGCACTTGATGTCTTACTCGTATAATGATAGTATTCTACCTTCATATTTAAAATCTTTGTATATGGCATATTTTGTTCACCTCTCATGCAGGACTTATTTATTCATATTATTAAAAAGTAACCCCTATCTCTACTCTGTGGCTAGTTTTACCCCTAATAAACCAAAGTACGGTTGTCTATATGGATTGGTAAAGACATTGTAAGTAATAAATTTTGAAAAGTTATTTTTTTATTACAAAAAAATATTGTTTTTGATTCTGTTGAAAAATTTTATGTCTATTGATGAGCATGTTGAGGATTTAATTATTAGAGTGAATTCTTAGGGTTTTTTTTTACTTTCAATCAAAACAAAAGTTAATTGTGTTCTTTTAAAAATAAAGTAATTAAAATTATTGAAAACCAAAATAATATTTTAGCTTAAATGTATTTCTTCTTAATTTTGAGGGAAATAAGTATTCTGGTTTTAATATAAATGTCTGTTAAAGAGGTTAAGCAATTTATGAATTTTAATTTCGAAATATATATGGCACACCTTTTGTATTTTTGTAAGTTTGGCTGTATTTTAAAGAAAGTGGGGAGAAATATAGATGAGTTTATTAATGGTCTGAAAAAGAATGGATCTGCATTCTCAAAAGAATCTAAAAATATAAATCTTGCCATAAGTTATTTAGGATTATTGACCATTGGAATTAATGTGTTAAGACAAAGTCCTTTTTTTTCCTTTTTGAAAAAAATATCAATACAGGTTAAGAATAACATGTCTATATAATTTTTACTGCAGACAGTTGAATATTTGTTAAAACCTTGAAGAAAATTACTTTTAACTTTTCCCAAGCAAGTTTGTATATGTAAATGTATTATGCTTTTTACCATCCTTTTTTAAACAATTTAAAAAAACTTTATATAAGAGTTGTATAGATGCAAATATGTATAAAATGCTGCTACACAGTTCTTATTTTTTATGATTAATTAATTTTTTTTCTATTTAGCTATTTAGTCTAGAATCAATTAGTGTAGGAAAACAATTTCTTCATAACATCTGCACTTCATTAAGTTTTGTTCTCTATTTTTAGATATTAGGAGCTCTTTAAGCAAAAGAATCTAAAAATATAAATCTTGCCATAAGTTATTTAGGATTATTGACCATTGGAATTAATGTGTTAAGACAAAGTCCTTTTTTTTCCTTTTTGAAAAAAATATCAATACAGGTTAAGAATAACATGTCTATATAATTTTTACTGCAGACAGTTGAATATTTGTTAAAACCTTGAAGAAAATTACTTTTAACTTTTCCCAAGCAAGTTTGTATATGTAAATGTATTATGCTTTTTACCATCCTTTTTTAAACAATTTAAAAAAACTTTATATAAGAGTTGTATAGATGCAAATATGTATAAAATGCTGCTACACAGTTCTTATTTTTTATGATTAATTAATTTTTTTTCTATTTAGCTATTTAGTCTAGAATCAATTAGTGTAGGAAAACAATTTCTTCATAACATCTGCACTTCATTAAGTTTTGTTCTCTATTTTTAGATATTAGGAGCTCTTTAAGACCTGCCTGGGTTTTCATATTCCACCAGATCCCAAAACTATCAACCCAAGAGGAACTTGAAATGGTAACAATATGGATTTGTTACAAAATTGTACTTTGCTGTATTTGAAACATACTGTTGAAAATCAACGCTCATTTTCTCTCCTTATGCTCGCTCCTTACGACATGCGTGCGCACACGTTAATTACGACGTCATCATATTTTTCTCCTGTACGGGATCGCTCTGTGAGCGCTGGTAGAAAGAGAATAATGTTGCTCTCTGTAACATGCATCTATGTTAAGTGCTGTGAAAATGTGTCTTAAGCCGGCCACTCACGTAGACTTCCGTCATCTGGGATGACGGGCTTTTGGTATCTGAGGCACCAAAAGTCTCCGTCAGTGGGGTGTCTTGGTGAGACGTCAGATGATAAAAATGTTGTGTCTGGAATATCAGACCAGACCGAATTCCTGGCGCCAGAAGTCTCCGTGAGTGGGGTACTGTACGCTAGATACCAGGCGCCTGAAGAAAATATGAAGGAATTTTTTTCAGTTTACCGCTTGTTTTCGAACATAATGGAAGCTGAAAAATTATTCTTTAATCCCGAATTTTTAATACCGTTCATTGAACTGTATAGAAAATTACCGTGCCTATGGAAGGTTAAATCAGAAGATTATTCCAATAATATTTCCAATTATATTTATATCTTGTGGATATGTTAAATTCTTGAAATATTTAAAATTTTGTTTTTTAATACTAAATTTTTGATTCCGCGAATAAATTTTCCGAACCGGCACTATTTACATATTTTTTTTTTCCTTTAGTGCACGGGGAAGGTTACCAGATAAGTTATCTTAAGGATTTATAAAAATTTTGTTGAATAAATTTTTAAACGGCAAAATAAAAGTTTAATATTTTGGTGTAACTTTTGCTTCGAGGAAACGTTTTCAGAATTTTAACTCTAAAAAAACAATGGAAACTTGTACAAAGTTTCATAGAGACAGCTAGCGAGGAGTTTCAGGTTTCAATTTTTTATTCCAAAATATTAAGAAAATAAAAATGGGCCTTATTTGAAGATTTTGAACCCACTCTGAAATTTTAAAATAAGCTCAAACTTCCTACCAAAAGAGTGAAACTATTTTTAGTGGTTTATAAAACTGGGGTATATTATTTTTTGTATCTTACATAAAAACAAGAATTCGTATAATCCTAATAATAGCGCAGATCTATCTCTCTGCCAGGAACGCTTTTTCCTTTTTGATGCCATATTCAAATGTACTGTGATTATTGCGTTTTAAAAATAAAATAAATTGAAATTAAGCTTTAATAGACAAAATAACGTAGAAGAAAATATTCAAATTAAATCCAATAGAACATACTTAAGAATATAGTACAGTTTGAGAAACATATCTTTTACTGTATTTAATATTTTTTTTGGATAATGTCCAATCGTCTGCCGCATTAGCAAGAAAAAAAATTTTTTTTTGTCTATTTCGTTGTTATGCACATGACGATAAATTAATTTAAAGTACCAGAAAAAGAAATCACGTGATCAGCATTTAATAAATTAAATTCTATAAATTAATCTTTAAAAATTCACCAAAAATCAGAAAATGGAGTTAAAAACCCGAAAAAGATTTCATTTTAAAGGAATTTTTATGATCTTTCTCGTGATATAAATTTTATAACCCTCAAATTATTATTTTAAATGCGAACTCAAAAAAAGTTATTAAAACAGATTAAAAATTTAATTTTAAAAAATCTAAGAAGAATTTTTCAAAAAACTTTCTTAGTGCACCCCTACAGTACAAGAAGAATCACCATGCAAAATTTCAGCCCTTTAGGTCCAGCGGTTTGGTCTGTGCGTTGTATGTCAGTCAGTGAGTCAGTTACGGAACTGTTTTATATATATAGATTATACTTCACTCTCGATCAAAATATATAAAAATATTTTTCAACTTGTAACATTTTGCATACTGAACACCTCAATGGTTTATATTTGGCGCGGGTTCATTTATGAACTAAAATTATGAAACAACTAAGTTAAATTTTTCCACCGCAGTTAATGTATTAATCATTTAGCGTAATAGAATTAAGTAAAGTGATGCTGTTATGTGGTGTTCAGATTTTATTTAAATTTTTTAAAAATTGCATCTTAAATAGATCATAATAGTGCTGATATTGCATAATTTTAATTAATTAAAAATGTGTATAATTTAATAAAAAAAGTAGAGAAGCTATTATAAGTATACAAATAATATTGACTTTGCAGATGTAAATTGATAAAAATTAAAATTAAAACGTCATTTTTGACGGGCTAACCACTAGTAATTTAAGAAATATCGAAAAACTAATAACATTTCAATTCGCTTTACAAATGGTTTAGGGATCTTAAAAGTATTTCTTTACAGATATTAGAGACACATTAATTAGGAGTTTCGAGTGTCTGAATTCGATACTTTTTCACAACATATTTCAAAATCACATACATAAAGTAACGAAATAATTGCGCTTTAAAACTTAAAGGAAATGAGTAAAACCATTTTTAGTGGTTTATAAAATCAGAGCATCTAATTTAAAAGAAAATCACAGACATTTTTTTTTCTTTGTGGAGGGGAGAAAATGTTTATGCCTAAAACGCACTATTACATTAATATCACTTACTTGAAATTTAAGGAGAACGCTAAATAATTCAACATAGTTCCTTACGACCGAATTCGAATTCTAATTTTGAATTTAAAGAATCTGTTTTTTTTTTTAGTTTTTTTAGCTTTAATATGATTTATTGTGTGTATACTTAAAGCGAAGAGTATGGATACTTGAATTTATATCGGCAAATAAATAACCATTTAAACTGGATTTAACAATATTAGAAAATTTTAAGAAACTTACTAGAAATATCGAAAACATATGTTTATGAGTAAGTTTGTGCCTCTGAATTCGATACTTTACACTATTTCACGTTCATAACGTGTATTTAAAGTTACGAAATAATTGTGCTCTTATAAACAAATTAAAGGAGGAAAACAATAACGATATTGAGTGAATTATAAAACGACAAAAAATGCCGCTAATTTTTTGCGAGAGACCATAGTGAGCGAAATTACACCACGACAGACCTACATGATCTGAGCTACATCGGGCATAACGAGTGTGTGAAGGCAGGTGGCCTTGGACGCCGTGGAGTCCCTGTTAGAGGCCGATACCAGGCGTTGGAGTGGCGAAATCTCCCGGCGTCCCACATGTTAGAAGTCTACGTGAGTGGCCGGCTTTAGTCCTATATTAAATGTTTTGCTACTACTCTGCTGCTCTTTTTAAGTGGTTTTACTCTTTTCCATTGGCCTTGATACCAGTTTTTCGTTCCAATTCTTTTAGGAAATTTACAGTGGATTTTGATGAGTGACTGCTAGCTTTGTCCTGATGGAGTCTCACAGATTGATGGCACTGTGGATATATATATATATATATATATATATATATATACCTCGATCGATCGTTTTCGGATCCATCGTTTTTCCGTATGTGTCGTTCATTTTATCCAGTTCCAACGATCATATCGCTTTGTTATGTTTCCGCATCTAAAGTTTTCCCGCATTTATCGTTCATTTCAATCGGTCCCTTGAAAAACGATAGATCGAGATTCCACTGTACATGTACAATCTGTCTCTTAAAAATGGCAAATTATTCCTACTCCTATACGAACAATATTCTTGCAAGTGTTTAGAGCAGGGGTTCCCAACCTTTTTCCTACATCGACCCCTTTTAAAAGAATGACTTTCTTCAAAGACGCCCTCACATTTTTCTCTATAATATACAGCATACAACATAATTATAGAATACTAATAATCTATATATATAAAACAGTTCCGTAACTGACTCATTGATTCACTGACTAACATACAACGCACAGACCAAACCGCTGGACCTAAAGGGCTGAAATTTTGCATGGCGATTCTTCTTATAGAGTAGGGGTGCACTAAGAGAGATTTTTGAAAAATTCTTCTTAGATTTTTTTAAATTAAATTTTTAAGCTGTTTTTTTTACTTTTTTTAAGTTTGCATTTAAAATAATAATTTGAGGGTTATAAAATTTATATCACAAGAAAGATCATAAAAATTCCTTTAAAATGAAATCCTTTTCGAATCTTTACCTCCATTTCCTGATTTTTGGTGAATTTTTAAAGATTCATTTTTAGAATTTAATTTATTAAATGCTGATCACGTGATTTCTTTTTCTGGTACTTTAAATAAATGTATCGTCACGTGCCAAAAAAAAAATAGACAAAAAATAATTTTTTTTTTCTTGCTAATGCGGCAGACGATTGGACATTATCCAAAAAAATATTAAAATACAGTAAAAGAAATGTTCTAGAAACTGTACTATATTAACTGTACTATATTCTTTAGTATTCTTTATATTAGATTTAATTTGAATATCTTCTTCTACATTATTTTGTCTATAAAAATATCCCTTACGATTTTTTTATAAATATATATATATATATATATATATATATATATATATATATATATATATATATATATATATATTTTACATCAATTATATACATTGATCGTCGTATTTATTATATATATATTGGCATTAATTGCATACATTGACCGATGTTTTTACTTTCAATGTACTCCGTAGCGAAGTGCGGGTTTTCAGCTAGTATATATATTGACTGACATACAGCGCACAGACCAAACCGCTGGACCTAAAGGGCTGAAATTTTGCATGGCGATTCTTCTTATAGTGTAGGGGTGCACTAAGAGAGATTTTTGAAAAATTCTTCTTAGATTTTTTTAAATTAAATTTTTAAGCTGTTTTTTTTACTTTTTTTAAGTTTGCATTTAAAATAATAATTTGAGGGTTATAAAATTTATATCACAAGAAAGATCATAAAAATTCCTTTAAAATGAAATCCTTTTCGAATCTTTACCTCCATTTCCTGATTTTTGGTGAATTTTTAAAGATTCATTTTTAGAATTTAATTTATTAAATGCTGATCACTTGATTTCTTTTTCTGGTACTTTAAATAAATTTATCGTCACGTGCCAAAAAAAAAAATAGACAAAAAATAATTTTTTTTTCTTGCTAATGCGGCAGACGATTGGACATTATCCAAAAAAATATTAAAATACAGTAAAAGAAATGTTCTAGAAACTGTACTATATTAACTGTACTATATTCTTTAGTATTCTTTATATTAGATTTAATTTGAATATCTTCTTCTACATTATTTTGTCTATAAAAATATCCCTTACGATTTTTTTATAAATATATATATATATATATATATATATATATATTTTACATCAACTATATACATTGATCGTCGTATTTATTATATATATATTGGCATTAATTGCATACATTGACCGATGTTTTTACTTTGAATGTACTCCGTAGCGAAGTGCGGGTTTTCAGCTAGTATATATATTGACTAGTATATATATTGCAGCTAGTATATATATTGCACTAGTATATATATTGCACTAGTATTTCAGCTAGTATATATATTGCACTAAGAAAGATTTTTCAAAAATTCTTCTTAGATTTTTTAAAATTAAATTTTTAAGCTGTTTTTTTTAACTTTTTTTATGTTTGCATTTAAAATAATAATTTGAGGGTTATAAAATTTATATTACAAGAAAGATCATAAAAATTTCTTCAAAATGAGATCTTTTTCGAATATTTACCTCCCTTTTCTGATTTTTGGTGAATTTTTAAAGATTCATTTTTAGAATTTAATTTATTAAATGCTGATCACGTGATTTCTTTTTCTGGTACTTTAAATAAATTTATCGTCACGTGCCAAAAAAAAAAAAAAATAGACAAAAAAATATTTATTTTCTTGCTAATGCGGCAGACGATTGGACTTTATTTTGTCTATAAAAATATCCCTTACGATTTTTTTATAAATGTTTTTTTTACATCAATTGTATACATTGATCGTCGTATTTATTATAAATATATATATGTATTTATATTTATTTTTTTTGGCATTAATTCCATACATTGACCGTTGTATTTAATTTGAATGTACTCCGTAGCGAAGCGCGGGTTTTCAGCTAGTCTAAATATATAAAACAGTTCCGGAACTGACTCATTCATTCATTCACTGACTGACATACAACGCACAGACCAAACCGCTGGACCTAAAGGGCTGAAATTTTGCATGGCGATTCTTCTAATAGTGGAGGGGTGCACTAAGAAAAATTTTTCAAAAATTCTTCTTAGATTTTTTTAAATTAAATTTTTAAGCTGTTTTTTAAACTTTTTTTGCGTTTGCATTTAAAATAATAATTCCTGATTTTTGGTGAATTTTTAAAGATTAATTTTTAGAATTTAATTTATTAAATGCCGATCACGTGATTTCTTTTTCTGGTACTTTCAATAAATTTATCGTCACGTGCGTAACAACTAAATAGACAAAAAAAATATTTTTTTCTCTTTCTAATGCAGCAGACGATTGGATATTATCCAAAAAAAATGCATATCCCTTACGATTTTTTTATAAATATATATATATAAATAGATAGATATTTTACATCAATTGTATACATTGATCATCGCATTTATTATAAATATATATATTTATTTTTTTGCATAAATTGCATACGTTGACCGTTGTATTTAATTTGAATGTACTCCGTAGCGAAGCGCGGGTTTTCAGCTAGTTGAACATAAAACACTTAAAGATAACAATTTGACTAAGAATATGAAAAAAAAAATTAGAAAAAGTGGTTCATTACGTTTATGTTTTGTTACTTTTGTACGATGTTAATTTTTAATTTCACAAATATAAACAAGTTTTCAAAAACACAGATTTTAATAATTGCACAAAATTTCGATTTCAACTAATGTGGGGGGATTGTGCTTCATGCATTGATAGAATTATCCTTTAATCACAATAACTAACATAACGAATATAAATCTACATTTTACTAAACAATTTTACTAACTTAAATGTAAATATAATATAATTTCATTCGACACATATACAAAAGCGTCATGACATTCGACTTTAGATGGGTGGATGACTCCGGACTATGCAAATCTGTATTTATACATATTAAAACGGATATTATTATTTGATAATTGCATTCCTAAAAAATTAAATTAAATTTTAAAACAGAAAAATGTATCATCGACCCCCCAATAGACCCCTGGAATACTATAGACCCCTTTTTAAACTTTCATCGACCCCCAAGAGGTCGACCTGGTCCCAATTGGAAATCCCTAGTTTAGAGTAATCTAATTTCATTTTTTAATAGAAAGTTTTTTTTTTCTTAATTTCATACGTTTGTCATACTTTTCACCGTCATTTTGACTTTCTTGTACCGTGCAAGAGCGAAATCGTATTATAAGAATAACGAGTTGTGCAAGGTTGCCTGTATTTAATTCTCATCACTTCCACGCTGAAAATAATAATTATACATTGATTCTCGCAGTATAAAACGTTCGTTGAATAGTTTAAAATTGACTCACCTGGCATGGAAAATAACTGACAGATGTGCTAGTGAACAACTAGTTCAGCTGAAAACTACTTTGCCATACACACTCTTCGAGAGCAAGTAACGTGAGAATGGCGGGAAATAGGACTAATCAGAAGTATCTGAACTCGAACCTAAACTAAAACTTCCTTATCGATCTTGTAGAATAAAAGTTATGTGCCCAGTGTAAGACTGTGCTGCCATCTACTGGAATATTGTAATACTAAAAACAAAAATTAATCACTTTTTTTTTTTTTTCATTTCCAAGATAGAGTTGTTAGGTTTTAATTTTACTCCATGAAAAATATTGCGAAAAATATACAAAAATCCAATATATATTTTGTTCAGATTACCTATGTATTTAAATTTTTATCAAAAAAATTTTGACTTTTTCCATCCATCACAATCAAAAATCTCCTTTGCGTGCTCTGAAAAATAATCCAGGGTGCATTCTTCCAGATCCGTTTCATCGTATTTTTCGAGAACCGCTATGACGCCGCAGATGAGATCCACGCTCAAATTCACCTTCATGTAGTGAACACACAATTTCTTGAGCTCCTCCAACAGCAGTTTATCGGCAGCCACGTAAATCTTGATCACAGTCTCGTCGTCCATCCCCTCCGCTTCTCCCGTGTACAGGTAGGACAGGATGCACCGGAACACGCCCTCTTCGATATCGTCGATGTCAGCCGCACCGCTCGCGTTCTCCTGGAAGTCGTTGCCGAGCATCCCTGCAAAGTAGTCGCATCTGGCGTCCAGGATATTCCTGTGGGCTCGCAGTTCGCGACCTTCCTTCAGCTTCAAGGTGAAATCCGCCCCCTTTCCTTCGTCTAGCGTCCTCTTCAGGTCACGGCTAAGGTTCCATAGTCTGGTTGACAAGGAAACTGGATAAGGAGAAGGAAAATGACGGTTAGGGGAAGGCAAGTGATCGCACATAATTACAAGATAAAAAGAACTTGTAATTATGTACCACGTCTATATACCACGTGGTATTCGACATGGTATGCTAATACCACGTCTATACACCACGTTTATAAACACCACGTGGTATTACTATATCCCACGTTCTATATACCACGTTTTTAAATTTTCTGTTGAACCATATAAACTTGACAATTCTCCAATAATTGCACAAACCTTCACTTAATTATTCTTTTTCACTTTCTTTTATTTAAACTTAATCACTTTTTAGACGTTTCCGCTATCCACAGACTTTAATAAACTTTAAATTTTTTAAAAATTTTTCGCACAATATATTTGTAGACAAACTAAATTCACATGTATTCTGTTTTCAAAATCGTCAAACGCCGTTACGCAAAAGTGCAAGCATCGGATTCGATCGAAGCGCCGCCTTGCGGATTTTTCGGCCAAAAGTATTTAAAAGGAAACATTGTCATCGTGTTCTGAGCTATACTAAAAGTTTCAAATGTCTAGCTAGTCGGGAAGTTATTTAAAAATCGATTGCAAGATTTGTACCGGACAAACATACACACACAAACAAACAAACAAGAAAGCGAGTTAATAGAAACACTGTAAAAATAGAACACGCTCGAATAGCTCGCAAGAAATGCTATAGATAATGGTGGATCCTCTCCATTCTCCTTAAGGCAATGCATTGTTGACATCGCAGACCATCACATTGAGATGTGAGGTATTTTTTTCTCTAAGAATTTTTGACTTCAAAGATTGGCAATTCATTACAGAAACGCTATGCTTCTTTAAATGTACAACAAAAAAAGAAGAAGAAAGGAATAGTGGGATTCAAGAAGCTTTTATGTTTCGTTTATGCGCATATCACAAGTTTCGAGTAATAGCGAATGAATATTTTAAAAATTCTTTGAGCAATACGGAGTTTTTCCATTAGCATTTTCTTCGGCAGAGTTTAGCAAATCCATATGAAGATAAAACTCTTAAATAACAAGCGAGTCGATATAAAATTTTTTTTCACCTTTGTTAATTTTTACAGAATATTAAATTACTGATGTTTATAGTCGGAATATGAAAAAGATTAAAAAATTTAATTAATTTGAAAGGATTTTTTTCAAAAACTTGCATTGCCTTTTGTGGTCTATCTACACACGAGAAAATAACCAGTGTAATAAAATCAGCATCTCCTAATCTATGATTACATCGTAACATTCGGATTGTAGATCTGCGGTGTCAACTCTTTCGTCGCCTTGACAAGGTAACACGGGATGTGATTTTTTTCTCACCTTAGTGGAGCATAGGGCGAAGAAATATGGCTACTATGTTCTACTAGAAACTAAACTAAAGAGTGAGAAACTTCAAAACGAAAGTGGTGCAGAGTTTAAATCATTTTTTCATGTTTTTAATGAATTTAATATATTTACATATTTACAAGAAGATGATAATAGGCTGGAAAGCCTCAAAATTAACTAAATTCAACAGAATAGACATATTATGGGATCTTAATCCCCTTCAAAGAAAACTACATTCTGAAACTGATTCATCACTCTAGCAACAACAAGAAGAGAGACGAAATTCTAAACATTTGAGAATAAAATCAAACGATGGGCTTGCAGCGCCATCTCTTGACATATTTCTCTTCAAGGGTATTCCAACAAGAAACCAGACCCCGTCAACGGGTTCAGGAAAATTGCAACACCTACCTTCATTAGGGTATGGAAAGTCACTTTTGAGACTGCAGGTGACGGTCAAGACGTCCGAAGGCGCCAACTCGGACCTCCGATTCTGCAGATCAGATATCGAGATGAATCTGCACCAACCTCTCGCGGATTTCGTGTCAGTGTATTTCATGGTGTCAATTCTAGGTTCGTCTTTTGTTCCATCAGCTCTCTCGACCGCAGCCGATACCGTCACACTTGTCGGAGGACCGGAGTTTTCTCTCTTGAGATACAGACCTACCCATTCCGGGGACCCCTTCTTGCCGTTTGGGTATATGCGCAATCTCCAGAACGAATCAGAAAGGCAGAAGACGGGACTTAGGTAGTACCTGCCAACTTCTCTTGGCCCAGAGAAAACGTTGGGGATTTTCCATTCCACGCGCACTTCTCTACGAGTTTCCAGGACTTGGCCAGTTTCACCGATCAGTGCCATTCCGATAGCAATGCAGTCCGTTTTGATGCAAAAGGTGGAGGGGAGTTGTCGCTTGCGACGTTTCGCAAAGTAAGTCCCCTGAAAGTTCCTTTTCGTAAAAAGGATAACGTTTACGTTCTGAAATTGGAAGAAAATCAACCAGTCACTACATGGCGTAAGTTTGAATCATTAGTGTTAGTCAAAAGGAAAAAAAAAACTAAAATTACGGATACATGCGGTTATCCACCAAGCAAAGTGGAGATGAAAACTATATGAGAATGCTGTGTAGAAACAGGACTAGTTAATGGAGTAAATCACAGTCGACAATCTGTCGTCTCAGTACAGCGATTTTTTGTTTAGAGCTGGATTTAGAGGCTACGCTACCTCACATGAAAAGGCTATTATAACAGTTAAATCCTGTTACGTTTTGTTCTTGACTGTATGAGTGTTTTCCCATCATTTACCACCACGAACAATGACATAGACACGTGAACACACGTGATTGGTAGAGAGTGCTACTGTCATATTTTGCTACACGAGGGCTAATTAGACGGACCTACCGCTTAAAGTCTATCCTGATCGGCTACAAACATCCCTGCCGACAGTGGGACCCGAACCCACTGACTCCAAACAAATACACATAAATATATATACAGTGGAATTTCGATAGATCGTACTCGTTTATCGAATTATCGTTTTCCCGTGTGTGTCGTTTAATTCATCCAGTTCCGATAAATAATACACAAGTGATTCAATACGCGCATGTTTTTCATCAAGGCAGAGATAAGACTTTAGGATTAAGAAAGCGTACTTTTAGAGAGGGATGTTTAAGGATGTTGACGAATTTGTTAGAAAATGCGAACAATGCAATAGATTTAAGGGTAGAACGTTACTAAAACTTAATATTACACCAATGGACAGAATTCAAGAAAATTTATGGGGAAATAGAACGTTTCCACGCCAACCTCAAGAATTCGCTAGCGTGTGCGGCTACAAAAGCCTTTGATTGGTGTAACGTCATTAGATGGTTCTTGCTGTCGCCGAATTAGAAAGAACGCGATCAGGTGACGTAACAGCAGCATCACCAGACAATTTCCCAGCTCATCCGGGACTTTATGTAACGACTTTTAGAACTGTTTTGATCTCGAAGCATGATATACGTCTCAGTCAGTAATGAGAAACTTCCGATAATTAATATTCAATGTTTGTAAATAGTTAGCCTAGAAATTGTATATGTGTTAATGTCCGTAATGTAATGTAAAGTATCTATGAAAATATAATAATATTCATTCGTAGTGTTGTTTTAGTGTGACTTCAGTTTTCATATTCATTAAGAAACTTGATAGCAACTTGATGTACAGAATAACCAGCAGCAAAATAGAACCGCGTGGGAACAAGGTAAGAAGCCTTATTTGATACTCAATTAAAGTAAACAATTGGATAAAAGAATATTCAGATCCCACATAAAATTGGCGTCCGCGACAGGACTGCTGTTATATTTTTTTATTGCTATCAAGATTGGCTTTAATAAATGATAGTTGAAGTTATTTAAGATTTGAATCTAAAGAAACATTAACTAAAAAGTAAAAGATGGATAAAGCCAAACAAAAACGGAGTACACTTAGATCGCTCGCTACGAAGTTAATAACGAAAACAGAAACATCTATTTTAGATAAAAATGTTAGCATAGAACACTTAGAAGACCTCTTGGATGAGTTAACTTTGAAACAAGAGGAATTAATACAGTTAGATACTGAAATTCAAACTGAGATCTCAAAATTAGAGGAGATTAACGAGGAAGTTTTCTGAAATGTGACGAGTACACTACTAACATATTAAAAGCGAAACGAAAAATAAAAAGAGCAGTTGCAAAATGTAAACCCTCAATTTCAATTCCTACGGCAAATGATGATATTGAAGGGACAAAATTTATTCAAAAACGAGCGGTCGAATCCCCCTTTATTAAATTACCGCTGCTTACTATTGCAAAGTTCAGTGGAGAGTTTTGTGATTGGCAAAGGTTTTGGGACCAGTTCGAGTCCACCATTCATAAAAATCAAGATTTGTCTAATGTAGGAAGACTCAGTTATCTAAAATCGTATCTTACAGGCGATTCAGCTCGATCAATAGAAGGTTTTTCGATTACAAACAATAACTATCAGTCGGTTGTTGATACCCTTGCGGAAAGGTTCGGAAAGAAACAATTAGTAACTAATTCACTCTTAAACAAACTTCTTACTCTGCATCCTGTAAAACGATCCTCACATGTACAAGCTCTAAGAAAATTATTAGATTCGTGCGAGACACAAATCAGAAGTTTAAATACACTTGGAATAAACTCTGAAAATTATGGGAGCCTGTTAGCTCCAATATTGATAAAATTGTTGCCTTCTGATATAGTGTTAGAGATAACTAAAAAATGCAGATCAGATGAATGGAAAGTAGATGAAATACTTCAGATTTTGAAAACGGAAGTGATTAGTAGAGAACGCATGTTGTCATTGACCATTAGTAGTGAAGCGATAGTTCACACAGATAGACAATTTCGCGTCAACAAGTCTGCGGCATTTTCGGGGGGAAAGCAAACCGCTGCGTTGCTATTAAACGAAACAGCAATAAATAAAAACAGATGCCTGTTTTGTGAGAATGAACATCCTTTATACGATTGCAAATTGTTCAGCAATAAAAATATGAAAGAAAAAAAAGAGTTCCTGCTTAAAAGGGGAATTTGTTTTTCATGTTTGAAGCTATGTCACCGGGTAAAATCTTGCATGTCGTATGTTAAATGTAAGAGATGTTTTAGAAGACATCTTGCTGTCATGCAGTGGCGCCGGAAAGGGGGGTTGAAAATTGAATTTTTTGTTTCTACTTAGCTAGCGCTCGTAAAATATTAAAATTTTCATTTAAAATCATAAAGCCTAACAAAACTGAATACTAAATTGTAACCTCACACTCGTTAACGCAAGCGCGATAAATGTCATTCCATATACGCATGAGCGATTAATCGCCAATTTCAGGTACGCAAGTGCGTTTAAACGCCAATGCCAGACGTTTGCTTTTGCGATTCAAAAGCAACCCTACACAATGTTTTTGCATCGCGAAAGGGAATCTTGAATCCGATGCATTTGAAACGCGTACACGTTGACGTGTGATAGGGCCTTTGAGACATTTCATAAGTGCTACTCTACAAATTTGAATTGTACGGTGTAACGTCCAGAACGTGCCCCACGGGACAGTTGAACAATAGAAGGTGCAAATAGAGCGTACTAAAAGATCTTTCAATTGAACAACAATTGAAAGATCTTTTAGTACGCTCCGACGGGTAAAAACCTGGTTGAGATCAACCATGTCTCAAGAGAGACTTTCTGGTCTCTGTATGCTTAGCATTCACAGAGAATCTGTGAGTAAAAATAAAGACACATTTATTGAAAAAGTAATTAATAGATTTTCTCAAAACAGAAGAAATCTGTCATTACTTTTCTCCGATTAGAAAAATAACATAAAAGTTTATTTTTTATAACCGTATATATGTATTTTTAATAATAAAGGTGTAAAAGTTTTAACCTATTTTACTTTGCCCCCCTCTATATTTGACTCTTCCAGCGCCACTACTGTCATGTGCCCTGAGACGACAAAAGAAACTCAAGCAGAAAAAGGTGATGTTTCTTTTAAAGGAATTTCTGCAAGTACTGATCATGCTTTATCAAATAAAACTCGTCGACAAAACGTTGTGTTGCAGACTTTATTGGTTCGTCTGCTTAATAAAAACAATAATGAACAGATATTCATTAGAGCTCTGTACGATTCGGGATCATAATTCAGTTACCTCTCTACAAATATAATTTAAAAGATGGGTTACGTAGCGACCGGTCATGAAAAGATGCATCATAGCCTATTTGGTGGGCTAGAAGTTCGAAAACATTGTAAATACAAAATTCACCTGAGTAACTTATCCGGAAATTATTGTTGCAATTTTGATGTCTATGATCAAGATAAAATTTGTACAGAGGTCCCTAAGATCAGAAATGGTCCGTGGATTAGCGAGGCTTAAAAAGGGGGAATAAACTTTTCTAACCTCAGTTGTAACGATAAATTAGAGAATGAAGAAATCAATTTGTTGATAGGGGATGACGTATGTGGAAAACTCTTAACTGGGAATATCATAGAGTTAGAATGTGGTATTATCGCAATCGAAACAAGACTGGGATGGTCGCTGATCGGTAAGACACCCGTTGAAAGTGAACCTACTAAGAACGAAACCATATCAGCATTATCTTTACTTTCAACAGAAAGCTTTCTGACTTATGGGAGTTAGATGTAATAGGTATTAAAGAGCCCTCCGAAAAACAAACAAAAGCCGAGCTGGAACCAGAAGCTAAAACACATTTTAATAACACAGTTGAGAGGGAATCTAATGGCCGCTACACAATCTCTTTGCCATGGGTGCGGGAGCGAACTTTTATTTTAAATAACAAATCAGCTGCTGAAGTAAGATTAAAATCGACAGTAAAAAAACTGAAAGAAACTGGACATCTTGAAGCCTACCAAAACGTGATTCGAGAATGGTTGAATGAGAATATCATTGAAGAAGTAATAGACACTGAAATTGAACTTTCTCAGTGCTATTATTTACCACACCGGGCTGTAGTCAAAGAATCCTCGAAGACAAAGATTCGTCCTGTTTTTGACGCTTCTGCAAAGGGCAAAAATTCCCTTTCCTTGAACGACTGTTTGGAAAAGGGACCCAACCTAATAGAATTGATTCCGAGTATTTTAAATCGCTTTCGGCTTGGAAAATATGGGCTCACAGCTGATATACGCAGGGCTTTTCTCCAAATTAACACCAACCCGCAAGATAGAGACTATCTGCGATTCCTTTGGTGGGAAGAGGGCAATCCTGAAAAATTAAAAGTGTTAAGACATAGACGTCTAGTTTTTGGAGTCAGTTCAAGTCCTTTTATATTGGCCGCCACGTTAGAACATCTCATGACAAACTCACCCAAACACTTGGAAAGAGTGGCTAATAAATTAAGAAAGTCGATGTATGTCGACAATTGTGTTACTAGCGTAGACTCTTTAGATGAATTAAAGGACTTTGTCCACAAATCAAGGGAACTTATGTTCTCGGGAAAATTTGATCTCCGAGGCTGGGTATACAATAAACTTAGATCTGAAGATTGGGAAGAAGACATTTTAGAAACTCCTTTCTCACTAATGCCAGAAACTCAGAGCAACGAGTTACATAAGGAAGAAGTTGTTTCTCTGTTAGGTCTTAAATGGAACGTTAGAAATGATACATTAAGCTGTGACCTGAAAAATATTAACGTTATTTTCGATGGCCAAATAAATAAACGGCTAATTTTGTCTACAGCAAACCAGATCTACGATACTCAAGGTTTTTTAACTCCAGTAACATTGATGCCAAAAATACTGTTACAAGAATGCTGGAAACTTAAAATTGGGATGCCGAGCTTCCTAAAACGATCTACAAGAAATTCGCAGATTGGGCATACCGATTAAAACTTTTAGACGGTATAGAAATTCCACGAAAGTTTCCTGAAATACACTGCTGGCCACTGTAAATGCAACACCCTGAAGGAAACATGCAAATAACATGAAATTTACAACATGCATTAGCGGAGGTGAGATATGCAAATGATTAGAATTTCAGTGCAGACGCACATCACGCACGCCTGTGGCGCCACTTCAAAGCGCTATTTAAGGCTTGGAGATTTCGACGATTTCAAGTTCGGCAATTGTGTTTTTCTTGTGGTTTTTTCAAAAAAACGATCAATTATGCCTCGTCGAAAACAGCGATCATCTTTTGATCAAGTATCCGAGTTCGACAGAGGAAGGATAGTGGCTTACCGAGATTGTGGATTATCTTTCAGGGAAATCGGTAGTCGTGTTGGACGAAACCAAACAACTGTAATGCGGATATGTGATCGTTGGATGCAGGAGGGTACGACGGACCGGCGTGTTCGATCGCATCCACCTTAGCGCACCACTTCACGTGATGACAGAAAAATTGTGCGCATGGCGGTGACGGATCGCTCAGTCACATCACAAACCATAGCACAGCACATGCAGTCTGTAGCGCATCATCCAGTGTCTGCGCGTACCATTCGACGCCGTTTACAGCAGAGTGGTCTGTCCGCAAGACGTCCATTGCTTTGTCTACCCTTGACACAGAACCACAGACGTCTCCGCCGCCAATGGTGCGATGACAGAAGGGTGTAGACGGCAGAATGGAATGAAATTGTCTTTACTGACGAGTCACGCTTCTGTCTGCAACGCCACGATTGTCGCATTCGAGTCTGGAGACACCGTGAAGAGAGGATGCTGAACAGCTGCGTTATGCACCGCCACACTGGTCCTGCACCAGGTATTATGGTATGGGGCGGTATTGGATATCACTCTCGCACACCTCTAGTACGCATTGCCGGTACTTTAAACAGCCAGCGCTACATCTCCGAGGTGTTGGAGCCAGTTGTCCTTCCTTACCTTCGGGGCTTGCCCACAGCCATATTTCAACAGGATAATGCGCGACCACACGTGGCACGCATTGTCCAACGGTTCTTCGTCAATCGCGAGATTGAATTGCTTCCCTGGCCTCCTCGCTCTCCGGATCTTTCGCCGATAGAAAACATGTGGTCCATGGTTGCTCTACGATTGACCCAGATTCCATCCACAGCTGCCACAGCAGATCAACTTTGGCAACGTGTGGAAGCTGCTTGGTCTGCTGTACCCCAAGAACTCATCCAAAGTCTCTTTGAATCAATTCCAAGGCGTGTGGCAGCGATGATCTCCAACAATGGCGGCTACTCTGGCTACTGATTTTGGCAGGAAACACACTTCACAGAAGTCTATAAATTTAATCATTTGATACTTGGTCAACATGTTATCTACAAAATAAATTTTGTTGTGATATCTCTTGTCTTTCTTGGTGTTGCAATTTGGGTGGCCAGCAGTGTAAATGAAAACACATCGTTGCATGTTTTCTGTGATGCAAGTTGTTCTGCATACGCGACTTGTATATTCCTTAGAAGTGAAACCTAAGAATCGGTAGAATGTCAATTGATACAAGCCCGATCTAGAGTTGCTCCAATTAAAACAACCTCGATCCCAAGACTTGAATTATTGGCTTGTATGATCGGGGCAAGATTAGCGCAGTGTCAAGAATGATTTGTCCTTAGAAGAAATCCAAACGTTTTATTGGTCAGACTCAGGAAACGCGATTTATTGGATCAAACGAAATGAGAACTGGGCCACTTTCGTTTATAACAGGGTGAAAGAAATCAGATCTTTGAGCGATCCTGGAATGTGGAATCTTATATCTGGACCTTTGAATCCCGCTGACTTACCTTCTCGAGGATGCAGTCCTGAAACGCTCTCCAAATCTAAATGGTGGGAAGGTCCTGATTGGCTAAAGAAGCCTCCCGGTGAATGGCCCAAATCCGAAGCAGTTCCAGATTTTAATATAACAAATTCGGAAAAGAAAAAGACAGTGATCGGTGAGACCAACATTGAGAGTCCGATTAAACAAATTTGTGACCAGATATCTTCATATAGCAAATTAGTGCGCGTCACAACCTGGATTTTGAGATTTTCGTTTAATTGTATGCCAAGTAATGTTAACAAGAACTTAGGCAATTTAACGTTAGAAGAAATGAACAAAGCTGAAATGATACTTTTTAAGACGGTGCAAAAAGAATCTTTTGAAGGGACAGAAGATAAGAAATTAAAAACCCTTAAAATTGTTGTTGATTCTTTAGGCATTCTCCGAATAGAATCAAAAATTTCGAGAAGAGAAGATTTGCCTAAATTCAGATATCCTATCCTCCTCCCATCTGATCATTCTCTTGTCATCAAACTGATCAGAAAAGAACACGAGAAATCAAGCCATGCTAGGGTGCAGACTTTAATGTCAATCTTGAGAGAAAGATTCTGGATTTTAAAGTGCAGGAAGATGATTCGCAAAGTTATACGGAGCTGTACCCGCTGTAAGAGATTTTCTGCAAAACCCATTGAGGTAATGAGCTCTCCCCTGCCTGAGGATAGAGTTCGTGATGGCAACGTTTTCGACATTACAGGGGTCGATCTGTGTGGACCACTATTTCTAAGGGATGGTAGAAAATGTTGGGTGATACTGTTTACATGTGCAGGTTTTCGAGCGGTTCACCTGGAGATTACCACAACCCTTTCAACTGATGGACTGTTGCAAGCTTTAAGGTGATTCATCGCCAGAAGAGGCAGGCCGCACACCATATACTCCGACAATGACACAAATATGATAGGCAGCAGAAAAGAATTGAACTCAGTTAACTAGAAAAACATTCAAGATTACGCAACCACAAGGAAAATTCATTGGAAACTTATCCCACCATCAGTGCCCTGGTATGGAGGATTTTGGGAGAGGTTAATAGGAATCCTCAAGTCAATACTGAAAAGGGTGATAGGAAAAGACTGCTTGCAACTAGAGGAATTGTACACAATTATCTGTGATACAGAAAGTATTATCAACTCCAGACCCTTAACATATATATCAGAAGATACATCAGATTTAATAGCTTTGACTCCAGAGATGTTCATGAAAGATATTCGTGACACAGGAGTGCCAGACTTCGACAGTATCGATGAGACAATAATGCACAGAAGATACGCATACAGACAGAAAATCAGAGATGATCTTCATCGCCGGTTTCACAGTGAATACCTGGGATATTTAAGAGAATGCACAAAAACTCGAAAAACAAGTGTCGAGATCAAAGAAGGCGATCTAGTCGTCATAGATGATGGTCAGCTGAGACGTATTGATTGGCCATTAGCAAAGGTGATAAAATTATACCCAGGGAAGGATGGCAAATCCCGACTTGCAAGAGTGAAAACCAAAACAGGAGAACTTTAGCGTCCTTACCAACGTCTTTGTCCTTTAGAGCTCCAGAGAAACCAAGTTGAGGATTTGAACCTGCGACAATATCTGTCAGGAGAAGCTCCGATTGCTCAGTTATGGCAGCTTAAAAAGACCAAGTACGGCCGGACGGTGAAACCCGTTGATAGACTGGGACATAATCGGCTACCAAATTGAGTATTTCAGACATCTTCCATACTCAAGGTGGGAATACTTGCTATATTATAATGGAACAGAAAACGAAACCACAAAATTTACACCAACTTTAATGCAGTTTTTAAAAGAAAAAAATTACCAGAGTAAGTTGATATAGACTATAAGAAGGAGACACCATTGGAGGTACGTTCTAACTACGGACAATTTGTTAAAGATAAATTAAAATTTTGCAAGGAGATTTTCCGATACGGTTGGGGTGAACGAAGAGAAAAGAAATTTACAATATCAGAAAGTTAATAAAAACAACCCTATCGGCAAAACTAAATTTGGGTGATACAGCATACTTAAAGAATTTAAGAACAAATACAGAGCGTTACAGAAAAAAATTCTCAGGAACATACGAAATCATTAAAATGTGTATAAATAGAAATGTGCCGTTAAGGCGACAATGGACCATGAAAAACTATTTTTTTATTTATCAACGAATTGCTATGAAATTTTGTGTACTTATACAGTGTTATTTAGAGATAAAAATTCTAAATTTAAAAAAAATAACCAGAATATAATTAGTTAAAATATTAATTAAAATCAGTTTGTTAATTACTCTATTTAAAAATGCTCCATGCGCATCAATTTTTGTCTCAGATATCTAATTTTCTTTCTTAAGCTAGCTTTATATAGTTATAATAGAAGTTACTAGCAATATTTGATTTGCAGTCATATTTATAAAAACTAGAAAAGAGATCGTTAAAAATAGGTCATATTAAGCAAAATTTTATCAAATTTTTTTTTTTATTGTAAAAATTTTAAGTTGTTTTAAAATAGTATGATGAATTTATTAGTATGTTTTATTCTAACATATAAAAATAATCATTTTATGAAATTTTATGAAAATTCAAGAAAAATTATGACGCATGGAAGATTTTGAACTTACCGAAACGACATGAAAACTTGTTTTGAGAAAATAGCATTTAAAGTTTTAATTTAACATAACATTTCCATTGTTTACGTTTGAGAAAATACTTATAACACGGTTAATAAAGATCGGATCAAGATACTTTTTTTAAATTTAAAGCTGATGAGTTGCAGAATCATTTTCTGAAAGAAAAAAAAATCGTTTTGGGGGACACATTTTTGTCAATCTGAAGGTCCATTGTCGGCTTAAAAAATTTAAATGATGCACAACATATCATCATAATACAAGTGAATAAAATTAGGACTGTGACACAAAATAATGACAATTAGTCTACCGGCAAGAATTAATATAGTCTGCATATATGAAAAGTCAAATATTAAAAATACATCATCGAAAATATCAAATTTTGTTAGGAGCCATACAGAGAAATACCGAGACGTATAGAGTAAGAAATTTAGTTACTACATGGTAAATAAATAAATAAAAATTACTCAATAAATCGGCAAATAAATGATCAAATATATAATTGATGAATGATCAAATATATAACTGTCAAATATAAATAAAAATCACATTAGTTAAAGAATAATGAGGGTTAGATGGCTCAAACCACATTCAGCAACACGTGCAGAGAATAATAACACTTTAGACTGCCGATCCAACCATAAATTTCAATAAAATAAATTAAATAATACTTTATAAGTATATTCTTAATTATAGAAGATAACTTTTACATAGTTAGATAAATAATTTGAGAAAATTGTTTTGTGTTTGGTGCCATACAGAGAAATTCCGAGACGTACAGATTAAGAAATTTAGTTAATACGTGGTAAATAAATAAATAAAAATTACATAATAAATAAGCAAATAAATTAACAAATATATAATTACGCTGTCAAATATAAATAAAAATCACATTAGTTAAAGAATAATGAGAGTTACCACATTCAGCAACACGTGCAGAGAATAATAACGCTTTAGACTGCCGACACAAACATAAATTTCAATATAATAAATTAAATAATACTTTATAAGTATATTCTTAATTATACAAGATAACTTTTACATAGATAGATAAATAGATTGAGAAAATTCTTACCGATGCAGCAGGATAAAAAATATATATTTATGTATTCCCGTCAGCAAAGTTTGTAATTCCTGGATCTTTACGTAAGCCAGGAAAAAAGGTTTACGCTCAACTGTGATCACGTGACGCAGAAACGCTTGGCGCCAAACTCGTTTCGCTGGTTTCACCCAAATTTGTGTACTGCAAACCTCCCTTCAGAAGAGACCTGAGACCGGTTTTAAGGTTGCTGCCTCGGGGAGGTCGATTCTCAAAATGAGGGGTCGGGGATAATCAACACCCCAGTACCATTTCCCGCGGAAAGTATTTATCACTCTTTAGGCATTAAGAAAATTATGAAGGTTTTAACCATTTAGGCTTTAAGAAAACTATCGTGCGTTTTGATTTCCATTTTCATGTAATCAACGTATTTTGGCGACTTTTTACCCTGCATCGTATTACTTACTATTTCCCGAAGTAATGTAAGGGAGTTTCAGAAAACCTCAATAAAATTTAGAGTCATATTTATTTTTATAAATACTGGATCATACAAAAATTTATTATTATAAATACAGATTTCAGGGTATTTGGGTTTTGAAACTGTTATTTTTCTCTTTCGCCAAAGGAGACGCGATCTTTTTCGGTAATTTTTTTTTTCATTTAAGGGGTCTCAGGAGTCTGAAGATGCAATTTAGCATCATGTCACATTTAGTTTTATTTCTCATTCCCTATAAAACATAAATACATGAAATTTTTGCCACTGAAAGCTTAATATATGTTCTATGTAGAATAATTATTTCAATGTTCTACAACTGTTATTTTAATTAATTTTTAATTTTAAATTTTGATGAAAATTTTAAAATTGTGTTTTGGCTTGCATCCATTGCGCGCAAGACTGTAGCAAAACTATTGGTTCTAGAGTCCCAAAAAAATATTGATAATAATGTAAAACTAATGTATATTTAACGTATACTCCATTTTTAAGCAATTAAAAACTTAATTTTTTTTAAATTAAAATTAAAATTACAAAACTTTGAAAAAATGCATTTTTTTATTGAAAACATGTTAATTTTAAATAATTAATGCAATTAAAAATACTAAATTTGAAGTATACATTATTCCTTGCATCAAAATGAACGTATTTACCAAGTTTTATAGAAATTGCTTTATCAGTTTCTGAGAAATGCTGGCTTTCGGTTCTGAGGGTGCTCGGATCGAATCCCGGCGTTGCGCCACTGAAAATGCCTCCGTTTATGTCATCCCTTCATAGGGGGTAATGCTGGTCCGCCTATATGGCGGCCCCATAATAAAATCGCCAGCAATAGGTGTGGTGTATTATAGGCGAATGTCTTCACAACAAGTGTGTCCGCATTGGTTTAAAAAAAAAAATTACACACTTTGAGTGTCGTTATTTTTACATATGAGCTGTTATATTTGAAAGTGGTGAATGTCTACTTTAAAAAAATGAGTTAACGGTGATTTTAGTAAGATATAGACACCTTCTCTTCATATTTATAATCAGACTTTCAATGAAGTAAGATTTTTTCATAAAGTAAACAAAATAATTTTGGCTATAAAATGTTATCGCAAAAATAAATAAATAAATAAATAAAAAAAATAAAAAATTTAAAAAAATAATAAAAAAAAAAATTTAAGTGGAATAAGTCCATTCCTAATAATTATAATAAAAGCAACTTGCTTATTGCAATTATTATTGATTATTACGACTTCAGTGTACACTACGCTTTAGCATATATTACTTAGCTAGTGTCTTAAAAACAACATCGTTAACAAGATAACGGTATTATTGTTGTGATTAAGTGGTCAGAAGTAATTTCACTGATTTTGTTTGGTTTTCTTTCGCAATTCCTACTGTTTGGTTTGTGTTTCTTATACTAATAGATTGCAGCGTGAGTATTATTTAAATATAATTGTTATTAAAGCAGAAAATTAAAGTTTTAGATAAATAACATTTAATACAGTTGTTACAATGAGTTCACATACCTATAAAAAAGACGATAATATGTAAATTTGGTCTGATAGTGACGTTGGTAAGTAAGAGTTTACATTAAAATATCCATTTCAGTGAAGCTAATGTATTGTGATGGCTCCAAGGCGAAGACGCTTCACTGCTGTGCCCCGGGCGATCACCTGCTAACTGTCCCGGCTTTGACTGGCCGTGACTATCTCCACAACCCAAGAAACTGACTCGAGAAGCGGAGTTCAGTGTTTCAAACACTTTATTCTTTTCTGGAAAGGTTCACAGGGAAATGCACTGTACATAAAAATTCACATAAGCCAAGGCAAACTGCCTTTCGTTTTACACGGCGCACAGCCGAAAATAACGCTCACGCTTCGACGGTCCTGTCGAAGCACGTGGCCCGCTGACGAGATCACTTCAGTCCGCTGAAAATCCGGCGTCCAACGCCTAGCAGAATCTCCCAGCAACCAGCCGCCGTCGAGGGCATGCAGTCCTTTATATAGACCTCGTTCCTCCCCTGAAACTCGTCCCTGGTGACGTCAAACCTGTTCGCGCCAAAAAGGGACTCGCCTGAAAATTGTCTTTTCGTCCCCCACACACCGTTTGGGGGACAAAACCCTTTCTTCACCAGATTCACTTCTGGCACATTTTCGTAAGCGTTATTCCCACGCTATTACAGCTTTCCCCCCCTAAAAAACTTTTTTATACTTCAAAAAGTTCAGAAGTTAGTCCCTTAGATGCGTCCAGCTGAAACACACTTCTAGAGAGGTATCTATATTGTCGACTTCTCTGGTCGTTAATCTTAGCAATTATACCCGCCTGTTTGAAGAGCTACGCGTCTGGGACACAGTACTCAGGTTAGGACAAACTGCCGTGGGTTTTTTTTTCATTTTTTTTTCGACCGGAATGCAGGACATCGTTTTGTTCCCGCAAAATCACATAAGATTCACACTGAATCTATACACATATAATCATGACATAGGACATATGGATACATACACAAAAACAAAAAACATAAATAAATTTTGCACAAATCACATACATAACACAGAAACATACATTTGTATAAAAGGTAAGTACGCCCTCGACCATTACATGTCTTCTAGAGACGGCTCGAGGTGCCCTTCTTCATCTAGACCCTCTGTCCTACTCAAACCATCCGCGTTTCCATTCGACTTTCCGGCTTTGTGTTCTATCTCAAAGTTATATTGTTGTAGGCACAAAGCCCAACGGGTCAGCCTGGCGTTTGTTCCCATCATTTTCCTCAGAAAAACGAGAGGATTATGGTCCGTTTGTATTCGAAACTTTTGGCCGTCTAGATAATGATTTAGCTTTTTAAGCCCGAATACAATGGCTGCCAATTCCCGTTCTACGGTGCTATAGTTACGCTCCGCCTTTGAGAATTTCCTACTCAGAAACACTATGGGGTGCTCCTCGCCTCCCTGATTTTGGGACAAGACCACTCCCACCCCGAATGCACTTGCATCCGTTTGCACGATAAATTCTTTACTGAAATCCGGCGCATACAAAATCGGACTGGTGATTAACCGGGATTTTAACCCTTCGTACGCCTCATTTCTCTCGGGGGTCCACTCGATCTTTTCTCTCTTAATTTTCCCTTTTAGCGCGTCCGTTAGAGGGACGGCTATGGCGGCATAATTCGGGACGTATCTCGAGTAATAACCTGTCAACCCTAAAAACGCTCTCAACTGGGTCTTTGTTCTAGGGGTGGGAAATTCCTTAATTGCCCGTATCTTCACCTCACTAGGTGACCTCCTCCCCGAGCCTACCTCGTGTCCTAAAAACTTCACATGATCTTGGGCGAACTTGCACTTGGTGGGTTTCACCGTTAGTTTCGCCTCCCCAAGTCTTTTCAGCACAACATCAATATCTCTCACGTGTGTCTCCCAGTTGGGGGAGAAAATTGCGATGTTGTCAATGTACGGCAGGGCAAATTGTTCCAGACCGGTTAAAACACTCGCCATTAATTTACAAAAATAGAATGGAGCGTTCACCAGCCCAAACATCGTTACCCGAGGAATAAAAGTTCCGAACGGGGTGATAAACGCCGCATACCGTTGCGCCCGACTCGTGAGGGGTATCTGAAAATAACCCTTCGTTAAGTCCATCACGGTAATTAACGACGAGGCGCTGACCCTTTCAACTACTTCCTCGATGTTTGGAAGGGGGAAAAATTCTGTACGCGTCTTGGCATTTAAACGGCGATAGTCCACGCAGGGCCTAGGGTCTTTCCCGGGACATTCTACCAGTATCATCGGTGAGGTGTAATCCGATTGCCCCACTTCGATTACCCCCAAAGCTAACAGCCTCCGGATTTCCTCCCTCAGAATTTCGACCTGGCGCGGAGACATTCGGTAGGGTTTTGCCCTAACCGGGGTCTCATCTTCCAAAATGATGTCCATTTCAGTCAAATGCGTCCTCCCTGGATCGGAAGAGAAAACCCTCCCCCGTTTTTCTATCATTTCTCTAAATTTGCCTATCTGATCAGCCGACGCACGGCTTTCTAAATCGCTTCCGCTGACGATTTCCCAGAAGTCGAGCTGGGTGGAGTCCGCGGAGGGATAAGGAATTTCGACTTCGTCCACTCCTTCCTCACTCCCCTGATCAATGATCATATTTATAAATTCGGGTCGGCGATGGTATGGTTTTAGCAAGTTGACATGATATATAGTGTTTTTATCCCTTTTTCCCGGTACGTCTACCACATAATTAGTTTCGGATAAAACCCTGGTCACTCTGCCGGGTCCCACCCAATTAACCGCCATCTTATTTGGTTTTGACGTGGCCAACACCAGGACCGGGTCCCCTTCTTTAAACTTTCGTAGGACTGCGTTCCTATCGTACCACACTTTACGCTTCGCCTGACTCTCTATCATACTTTTCCCCGCCAGTTCTTGACAGATTTTCAGTCTTTCCATCAAGTTCAGCACATATTCGACCACGTTCTGATCTACCTCCTCCCGCTCTAACCAATTTTCATACACTAATGAATGAGGAGCCCTCAGATTCTTACCGTGTACTAGTTCAGCAGGACTAAATCCCGTGCTCTCGTGACTAACGGACCGTAAAGAAAATAAAGCCATGGGTAGCACCGCTTCCCATCCGCTTCCCGTTTCCAAACATAACGCCTTAAGGACCCTTTTTAAGGTAGAGTGCACCCTTTCCACGCTATTTGACTGAGGGTGACAGATGCTGCTATGTTTGACCCTTATTCCAAATTTGGAAAAGAATTCCGACGTTAACTCGCTCGTGAATGACCTCCCCAGGTCGCACTGAACCTCTTTCGGGAAACCGGTTCGGGAGAATATCTGTAACAAAGCTTCAATTACCGAGGTGGAGCTTATGTCTTCTACCGGAATCGCATCGGGATACTTAGATGCCACACAAATTGAGGTAATCAGGTATCGGTTGTTTTTCTCGCTAATTGGTAACGGCCCCACCGCATCCACATTAATTTTAGAGAATACTTCGGTGATTATCGGGACTAATTTTAACGGCGCCTTCCGTTTGTCTTTATGCTTACCCACCCGTTGACATACATCACAAGATCGGACGTACTCCTCGATTTCTTTGTAACAATTGGGCCAATAATAGCATTGCAGAACCCTGTCTTTTGTTTTAATCGAGCCGAGATGTCCGGACACGATATTATGACACAAGTCCAAGATCTCTCTGCGAAAATCAACTGGGACGCATAATTGAGTTCGTTCTTCTCCCTGCTTAGACTTCGTAACCCTCACGAGTCTCCCTTTTAACGTCACAAATTCTCCGGGCGGTTCTGCCTTCGCTTTTTCCCACAGGCTCGATAACGAGGGACACGCCTCTTGCGCTCTCACAAACCCCTCGGGGCTGATCGCTACCAACCGGGATTCCTGGAAGGACTCGCCTGAGAAAACCTCCATTTCTTTGGCTTCCCCCACCGTTTTCCCCCCTTTCTCTGAAACCTCCTTTTCTCCTACTTTCCCCTTTATATCCGAAATCACGCTCCCTTCAGCTTCGTCCCGAGTCTTACTTCTCGTGAGAACAGCATTCACGGGGACACAATTTAATTTCTTCTCTATTAATTCCGCAGTTTTGTTACCTAACAGGTAATAACCCTGCTCTACTCCGACGGGCTTAATTGCGGCCTTCGTCACAACCCTTCCGAACTCGCCCTCAATTGACACCCATGCCAGAGGCAAACAAACACATTCGTTGTCTAGGGGTTGTCTTACCCAGGTGACTTCACCTATTAGGTCTTCGTTTTGTACCCAAGAATGATCGCATAAATCAACCCCTGCGCCTGTGTCTCTCAGGTATTGCCTGGGGACCCCATTTATAACCGCTTTCTTCAGGTAGGGCTCAAAACAACTGCTCAAATTCCCTTCTGTCCCTACGTGGTTCACAATTTCCCCTTTGGCGATACTTTTCTGGTACTCCGGACACTCATATTTGAAATGTCCAGCCTTTGAACAGAAATAACAGGTCAACGCCGCCTTTTTCTCAAAACCCTGCTCTTTGCGCCAATTTGAGCTAACGAAAACCTCCCTCTTAATTCCAATTTCTGGTCCGGGTT
This sequence comes from Dolomedes plantarius, assembly GCA_907164885.2. NCBI lineage: Eukaryota > Metazoa > Arthropoda > Arachnida > Araneae > Dolomedidae > Dolomedes > Dolomedes plantarius. The sequence goes on from OU015490.1 coordinate 27,100,393, forward strand.
TAATTTCGGCTTTATCCTTTACGTACGACTGGCCTTTGTTTTTCTCCGGAAAAGGTTTTTTTTCCCCTAATTTTTTCTCTGGCCTCCTAGTACCCTGTCTTATGGTTTCGTACCGATCACACTTGTCTGTTAAGATAGAAACCACTTTCAGCTCATCCCACTCGTCTAGATATTTTTCTCTTATCTCCATCGGTACCCGTTTTTTTATTTGTTCGGTCACCATAAGCTCTTTAAGGGATCGAAATTGGTCACCTCCACCGACTCCAACCAATTTTCTAGGTATCCCCTTAATTCATATGCCAGATCTGACCACAACGCCCCTGGTTTACGCTGATGCGTCAAGAATTTCGTCCTCAAAGCGCCCGTGCCCAGTCTAAAACGTTTTAACAGAAGACTTTTCATATAGGGATAGTCGTCGCCCTTTTCCCCTGGTTCCTTCACGATAATTTCGGCCATATCTGCGGGCAATAACGGGATCAATTGGCTAACCCAATCGTTTTCGGGTAAATTAGCCTTCTTTGCCTGTCTTTCAAAGATCATAAAAAACAAAGTGATGTCTTCCTCCTTAGGGTCAAATTTGGAGACTAGATCTTTTATGCTGTTCCTCGGACCCCTAGCCATCTCTGTATTAGAGCCGTTCGCAATTACCCTGCTCGTCTCTGCCGCACCCTGTATGCGTAATTTCTCTAATTCAAATTTCCTCCCTTCCTGAATTTCTCTCGCTTCTCTTTCTTTCTCTTCTTTAATTTCTCTCGCTACCCTTTCCTTCTGTTCTAGAATTCCTTCTAGACACGCATTGGTCACTAGCTCACTGTAATTTTCCGCTCCCATGATTTGTTGGGTAATTACTATTTTTTTCTCATCTATCGACGCCTCAACGTCCAAATCATCGGCCAAAGCCAAAAGAACTACTTTAGTCTGTTTAATTAGAAGACCTTCCATTTTCTGCAGCTAAAGACTACCCACACTATACCCAGAAATCACAATTTCTTATTCTTAACCTAATGCCGTACACTGAATACACTCCCAGAAATACACATGTAATTTCACTTGCCCTACCTAACACGGAAATATAGGACAGGTACTAGATATAACGACACTAAAATTATAATCTTAGAATCTTCACTTATACACATAAACTGGTACAATTAATCACAAGCAATCCTATCAAATTACATAATAATAGCTCGAACATATATCACAATATATTATCAAACATTTAAAAGAAACACACATGTATCACATTATATTATAGCATACAACATTCCAAACTGACATTGCTTATTCACTTCTAGAATTATGACACTAATACAAATATACTATTTGAAATCAGCGTTTTGTCCCAAACTGAGTACATTTCCTATCAAACCTATGTTCTTCTAGAACCTAACCTGGGAGATTTATCCCAAAAGCAAACACTTTTCTTCTATTTTTGCACAACACGTGCCCGTGAGGTTCCCTGTGGATTTCCTCACCAAATTTTTGATTACTCGAATCACTTTTTAACACCTCCCCTGAGAGATTTATAACCCAATTACAAAAATCAGAAATACATTAAAACCTCTCTAGAAAAAGTTTCAAAATGGACTCACCTGTCCTTGTGTCACAAACAGCTTCAACCGCTGGTCAATTTCCACACTACGATGCCTCTGTCGAGTCACACTCGTCCGGCTCCTTTCACTGTAATCCTGTGGTATCACTCTCCTTGTGTTACAAACAGCTACAGCCGCTGGTCAATTTCCACGCTAAGATGCCTCTGTCGAGTCGCCCTCGTCCGGCTCCTCTCACTGTAATCCTGTGGTATCACTCTCCTTGTGTTACAAACAGCTACAGCCGCTGGTCAATTTCCACGCTAAGATGCCTCTGTCGAGTCGCACTCGTCCGGCTCCTCTCACTGTAATCCTGTGGTATCACTCTCCTTGTGTTACAAACAGCTACAGCCGCTGGTCAATTTCCACGCTAAGATGCCTCTGTCGAGTCGCACTCGTCCGGCTCCTCTCACTGTAATCCTGTGGTATCACTCTCCTTGTGTTACAAACAGCGACAACCGCTGGTCAATTTCCACACTAAGAAATCCTTAGCACTAATGCTTGAGTCCGTGTACCTTATCTTCCGGCACAATATTCCACGAGCTGCCACCAAGCTGTGATGGCTCCAAGGCAAAGACGCTTCACTGCTGTGCCCCGGGCGATCACCTGCTAACTGTCCCGGCTTTGACTGGCCGTGACTATCTCCACAACCCAAGAAACTGACTCGAGAAGCGGAGTTCAGTGTTTCAAACACTTTATTCTTTTCTGGAAAGGTTCACAGGGAAATGCACTGTACATAAAAATTCACATAAGCCAAGGCAAACTGCCTTTCGTTTTACACGGCGCACAGCCGAAAATAACGCTCACGCTTCGACGGTCCTGTCGAAGCACGTGGCCCGCTGACGAGATCACTTCAGTCCGCTGAAAATCAGGCGTCCAACGCCTCGCAGAATCTCCCAGCAACCAGCCGCCGTCGAGGGCATGCAGTCCTTTATATAGACCTCGTTCCTCCCCTGAAACTCGTCCCTGGTGACGTCAAACCTGTTCGCGCCAAAAAGGGACTCGCCTGAAAATTGTCTTTTCGTCCCCCACACACCGTTTAGGGGACAAAACCCTTTCTTCACCAGATTCACTTCTGGCACATTTTCGTAAGCGTTATTCCCACGCTATTACAGTATATAAAAATATGGACTTGGATTTCCACTTGTTTTTATTTTTTATAATATGCTATTTTTGAAAGAGGTATAAGTCCATTTAGAGCTAAAAAAATCGTTTATTTTTTTTAAATAATTTTAATAATTATTTCATAGTAAAATTTAAAAGGTGTATAGTGTTAAAAAATCACTCGTCAAGGTCGGCCCTTCCCTTTAAAGTGTGCTACCCTAATGACCTCTTCTAATCAAAATTCACAATTAACTTTATCAACACTATAAAATTTTCACATTTTCCGCAATTTGAATAAGGAAAATTTTCTTCAAACTTTAACTTCCCCCTCTTTGAAATATTTTCTCATAACTTGGTTTTTGTTAACTTTTAAACTGGCCAAAAATATGGCTAATAAAAACGGGAAAGATGTTTTGCTTGGTTGCAAATTTATACCTTGGAAAATAGACTTCAGAAATGAGCATTTAAACATTTCAGATTATACAGCACGTCACGGCAGTTAATATTCCAAAAAGTGTAATAGTTCCAATAGTGTTTAAAATTTCCTTTCAACTGTAACTGCAAATGTGTGTTTCTCCCCATCTATTTCATGTAAACACTGCCTTTTCTTAGACTAAACCATTGTCAATCGGCAGAAAAACACCTGTTCGATTCTTCCTTGGGACAAATGCCGATATTTGGCGAAAAGTGGGGGATGTTTGGAGACAATCTCTTCCTCTCTCGTTGACCTTCGCTTTAACGTTCCACCCCTCATCAAAAAAGAACTCTCCCCGAGTGACAAGTTTCTCAGGGATCTTCTCTAACGAGCCTACTTTTACGTTGGTTAGAATTTGATAATTTTTTTGTGTTGTATATATAAGTCAACTTTAGAAATTGTGACCGTGGATTGTCAGGTTGAACACAAGAGGCGTCACATTTAGTTTCCTCGTGGCTGTAGCTTCTAGACCCATCAGTTATTGATTACTCATTTTATCACTTAAATATTAGCTTCTGGAAGTATTTCTTTGTTTCTGTAATTACAGAGACTGTTTTTTTTAAGAGTGCAGTGATATTAAGCTACATTTTTATCATATTATATACAAGTGTGATTTGCACTTAGATGAAAACTAAATATATTAACCTAATGTATTACCTAGCAGTTGCATTGAATTCTTAATTGTATTTTCTTGTCATACTAGAAGGTAACCCGTTATTTTGACGTCATAATACTAATAATGACGTCATAATGGAAAAAAGTATATGAAAGTTAAAAATATCCCGAATTATCTAACAATATTGCATTTAATACACACCTTGTAAAAGCAAACCCTTTCATTATTTTTCATTTATTTAGTTTTTCATGCGATTGGAGTAGTAGACTGTCATCCAGTTTTTTACAGCTCACTACGCGATATGAATACTTGAGCTACTTGATTAATTCACATTCAAGTTTGTTTACTTTCAGAATTCATCGCAAAAGTAAACAGATTTTTAAAAACTGTTAAATATACAGCTAAAAACATCCAATTTTTTTTAGTTCTGAATGTTTTATAGAAAAATAGGCTGAACAAACGTTATTTGATGGAGAAGATATTAGTTTTTAGGTAAGAAAAAATTCTGATCCACATCTGAAATTGAAATTAAGTCTAACCGGCATTTTGTTTACTGAGGGCTTCAATTGAAAGATGAGTACAGCCCGGAAGTGTTATACAGAGACAAGGGCTATTATATATATAATTATACATTACTATAATTTTTAATTGGTGTAATGATTGCATTCTGTTTAATTATAGCATTATTATCCTTATGTATGTATTGTTCCCATTAAAAACTTGAACGATAACACTTCAAATAACTGATAGATGAAAATTTTACTTCTTAAATAGGTACTAAAATGGAGTCCATGTTTTTGGCTGTAGACATTTGTTTCAACTCTCGCTGATGGTATGGATGATGTAGACAAAACATAGAAGATGAAGTATTCTGACGTTTTGATAGGAAAGAGGATCAGTGAAGGTAAATCGAAATTAAGTATGTTTAGTGAACAAAAATTAACTGGGCACGGTAATGATACAAAGAAAATTTCTAATTTTGTAAAATGGATTAACGAAGCCAGCAAATTCGACAGGAGGGGGAAATACACCCCTTGAAGATGCATCAAAAACAATGTTAGGCATTGACTGGAGTTTGGAGGATGTTGCAGAGTATAATCGGAAACATTTACTAGTTTTATATCCTTGTAAATGTGATGTTTGTAAAAAGATTTGTAAAGGTAAATCACCATTTAGTCACCACAAGATACGTTGTAGTGTAATAAATGTAATAAATGTCAACTCATATTAGCAAGAAAGAGTACAAAATAAAATCTTTGCTTGAAAATCATAAAAAAAATGTAAACATTTAAATTGAGCTGTAGATAGAATTAAACGGGAATGCAGTGTGCGCCATAAAATATTTAGTTGCCGTCGATCGTTATTGTCATCATCCTGGACACGATTAACAACTGCTCCTCTTGTGCAATTTCGTCCTAATCTGTTCTTGTTTCTGCAAACTGAACTGTTTTTGTTTCTCCCTTACCTTTACTTAATGTGGTTCGATGACAAGGTGATCAGAAACTACTCAATAAATGTTAATATTGTTTCTGTATTCCGTTTTGGTCGTTTATTGTGTTAAATTTCATGTTTTTCCCGAAAAGGCGCCCTCTGGTGGACATTTTGGAACAAATTTTTTTTTTTTTTTCAAAATTCCGTGAGCGCATCTCGTGTATAGCCCATATACAAAATTTCCTTGCATTCCGTTCACTCGTTTGCGCTGTAGGATGCTGTTTATAGGGAAAGTTTAATTATAACCATCCGGTACTTTATATATTCTTTCCGGAGACCTGTAAGCCATTGTATGAAACTCTGATTGAATAAAAGACAAAATATCACGATTAAGGAATTATGTTCTTTTATTCTAGAAAGAGCAATGCAAAAAGCAGGAGACGCCGAGCCTGATTGAATAAAAGACAAAATATCACGATTAAGGAATTATGTTCTTTTATTCTAGAAAGAGCAATGCAAAAAGCAGGAGACGCCGAGCCTGATTGAATAAAAGACAAAATATCACGATTAAGGAATTATGTTCTTTTATTCTAGAAAGAGCAATGCAAAAAGCAGGAGACGCCGAGCCTTTGGGAAAAGGTGATACCCTCCACATTCCAGATAGCATTAAATAAGCAATAATAAGTTTTACATCAAAGAGCTTTTTTTTATGGGGGAAGGGGGCTGGGCTAATGCAGGGGTACTTGTTGTGAGACATTCACGACGAATCATGGGAGCTATTGCCTACATTTTATCTGGGAGCACGTTACAGGTGAGTTAGCATTTGTAAAATATTAATATGCTTGAATATGGGATTAATGCATGAGTTAAAATTTAGATAAAGTTTATTTTGATGTACCATATAATTAATGTAAGAATGAATGCTATTTCTTAGTTAAACATCATTTTACAAAGTTGAATCAAACTTACTATATTGAAACATACAAAATAATATGCTAATATGACTTGAGCCTGATCTGTGAGTGGAAGTTAACCACACACATGGTCTACATTGGCTAGTTGGAATGTCTCTTAAATAAGAATTTTTGTACTGTTTCCTTATTTCAAGAAGGACTTGCTTGCTTTTTGTCAGCAGAACTCATACTATTAATCTATATATATAAAACAGTTCCGGAACTGACTGACTGACATACACCGCACAGACCAAACCGCTGGACCTAAAGGGCTGACATTTTGCATGTCGATTCTTCTTATAGTCTTTCTCTAAGAAAGATTTTTGAAAAGAAGTTCTTAAATTTTTTTTAATTAAATTTTTAAGCTGTTTTTGTAACTTTTTTAAGTTTGCATTTAAAATAATAATTTGAGGGTTATAAAATTTATATCAAGAGAAAGATCATAAAAATTCCTTTAAAATGAAATCTTTTTCGAATCTTTACCTCCAATTTCTGATTTTTGGAGAATTTTTAAAGATTAATTTTTAGAATTTAATTTATTAAATGCCGATCACGTGATTTCTTTCAAAATTTTTTTTTCTTCTTGATAATGCGGCAGACGATTGGACATTTTTTTTGGATAAAGTTAAAATTGTACAACTTTCAAGATGATAGCGCCATAATTGACAGAGCTGGACTTGTTAAATCATCGTTTGAGTAACCATGATGATAAAGTTGGACACCTTCCCTGGCCTGAACAATCCCCATATTTAAACAACATTGAGCCACTGTGACAGTAAAAGAAACAGAATGAAATCCAGTTATCCCCCTCCTGCATCTCTCAAGGCATTGGAGCAGATTTTCCCTGAAGAATGGTGTAACATACCACTTACCACCATTCAAAACTCGTATGCGTCCATTCCAAGGAGAATTTAAAAGGGCCTGAGGGCCAACATGCAACTGTCTCACATGAAAGGTATAAAAAAATTACATCACTTAATCGTCCCTTCGGGATTACAATTGGATGCTTATGTTCGGACGGAAAGGAAGCCTTTTCCAATCTAACACCTACCAGAGAACTCCTTGATTATCTGCAAACATATTTAGACAATTTAGCTTACTTACAACAGATCCCTTTTCAACAAATACCCTTTGAGCATTCTTTAAGACAAATCTCAGCGGTCTTAATCTCCTCAAAGGTAAGTGGTCCGCTTTGCCGTTCTTTATTTTCAGAATTTGCGATGATCCTGCAAATATAACTATAAATTCTAATTAATTTATAATTATTACTCAAATTTAACAGTTCATCAAAAAACAAAGAGATTTCAGAACTTCGGATTATACACTTAAGAGTCACTAGAATTTAGATTTTCTGCTACTTCAGCAGTTTGGCCGTGCTTTAGTTCTTTATTAAACAGCTTCATGTCTATGGGCTTAAGTTCACGGTCAGCATTAGGATTGCACTCGGTTGTCTCCGGCCATTCGATGATAAACGGTGGCCCATGCCACCACAAGGAATGTTTTTGTAAACACAGCTGGTAAACGCCCGCGAGATATATCTGCAGGATTTTCAGCAGATGACACATGTCACCATTGACTGTATCAGCAGTAATACAATCACCACAAGTTTCTTTAGAAACACATGGAATACTCGTAAATTTTCCAGGAGTTTTTTTAGTTCTCTGAGCATGAACAATTAGTTGGTCATCAGCATCCAGTTTGTATTTGAAAGTAAACTGACGGTCGTCATCTCGGAAAACACAATTTTACTCCCTCTTTAATTTCAGTATAAAAGGGCGACATTTAAAAACGTGGTAATGAAACTCAATTATATACTATTTTTATTTGTTTTTTTTTGTTACGAAAATTAAACATACTATATTAAAAAACCATTTAAGTAATAGACTCCTTAATAATGTTTAAGTATCATTTTCAGAAGTTTTTGGACTTTGTTTTTCATGAAAATATTAAGATTTTATCTCAAAAAGTGGCAAGTCTTGCCTAGCTTTTATCTTGCTTCTTATATAACCGTTTCTTGCCTCTGAACCACAAACAGATAATGCAGCCACAGTTACTAGCTTTACATTCAGTTCTACAGCCAGTGTGTGACAAGGGAACACACAGGCAGTAGAACGGTATGTAAAGCTAGTAACTTGTTTTTTCTCAAAATACAGGAAATTGTCTCCTGAAGAAATCAGTCTTTATTTCTGTATCACTGTATTTCATCGTCATTGGTGGTTCGATAACATTTTCATTCCACCTATTTATCAAATCGTAATAATGCGATGCTCCGATCTGAAGTTCAGGAAGCTGAAACGCGCGTACTTTTCTGCATTTGGTCTGTTCTCTTGCTTTTAATATTCTTTGAAGAGCTAGTTCTCTTATATGTAACACCTCGTCTTGTAACGTATCTAGCAACAAATTTTCTGGGTGTGCAAAAAATGAATTTCGTTGAATAGTTTTTAATACAATGCTCTTCAGCTCGTTTTGCATGTACGAAGATCTTCTAACAGTATTTAATAACGCGGATAGGCCCATATTTACAAGAAGGTTTTGTCTTGATGTCAAACCATGTTGGTGCGTACACTTTCATAATAAAATTGACAAGTTCTTTCAGGTTGACCGATGATTTCGTCGTTCCTACATATAAACGAAGAATCATGTCTGTCCAAGTCAGCCATCGGGAATGTGGTAGCTTTCCTGGATCTCTGTTAGCTAAGCTAGGCGTGATTGTGCCACAAGAAAAGATGAGCACATTTCATATAAATATTTTTTGTGCTTAATAATTCAGCACTAACATCCGGCAATTCTGAACTTACAGCTTCAAATGTCACCACTTTATATTCTAGGCACTTTTTAAGCTTTTTTCCAATGTTTCCTGAAAAACTATTTGAACCTATCGTGGTACCATCGAGGCTAGTGAAAAGATGACGGAGTGGTAATTCATTAGCATGTAGTATGCACACAAACCACTATAACGGTCGCTTAAGATATTTTTCCAATAGTACAAGGATACCGTTTTTCTGTCCTGTATTTACAGCAGTACTGCCACATCCAATTGCCACCAACGATGTATGAAATTCGAAACTTTTTTCCTAGAAATTCAACTATATTCTTTTGAATCGTAATTGCCTTACCCGAATCAAGTGAAAGATGTCCTATGTACTTAGAATGTGGCTCAGAAATCAAAGAAATGTGTTCTTCAGTCTTCCGATGTGGTCTATTTTCTGTCGTAGACAAGACTAAAGTTATATCTTTACGGCCGTCAAAATAAAGTGAGGATATACACTGGTGTAAGAAATTAAGAGAATTTGCAGACTTGGTCGATTATCTCTAGAAATACTGTACCGATTTTAATGAAATTTGAATGTACATACATTGATACAATACAAAACAAATAACCGTTCAATAATTGTAATACACACGCATGATCGTGCATAACACTCGTTGGAGTCGGAAGGTATGAAACAGAAGTTGCAGAAAAAACAAAAAATGGGTTAATAGATGGGTTAATAGGGGGTATGGTCCCCTCTTACAGATATACAGGTCTCGCAGCATGATTTCATACTTGAAATAAGGCAGTTTATCATTTCCTGTGGCAATTGGTCCCACTCGTTCAGCAATGCAATATACCATAGACATTATTCATAATTTCATAAGTCAATATACCATAGACATTAGATTCGTTTCAGGTACTGAAAATTGTGTCGTTGACGCATTTGCACGGATTGAGGAAATACAAAACCCTAGTAGTATCGACTACGCGGCCATGGCGGAGGCACAGAAACTAGATGACGAAATGTAGAAATTAAAAAAATGATTCGTCATTTTCTTCAATTTCATACTATTTCAACTTCTATTTCATCCTCGAGCTCCGAAAACGCTTCTTCGTGCTCGTTGAGCTCACTGTCTTTCAAAAATCTTGTAATATTCCAAATTCAAATTTTCGACTTTATTTTCTATTTTTCTTCATAGTGTCCGATTTAGAGTCAATGGAGATTAAGTCCGATGTCGTTGCCTCATGTTTGAAAAAAGTCGGAAGTTTTGTTATTTGTCCTTTGAGGCCTCCTCGGGTGTGGTTTAACACTGATTTCCGTAGACATTTTTGAACCGTTGAACAAAACTAAATCCGCAGATCGCTGATAAGCTCTGCGGCTCAGACTGGACCACTATTGTATATGTGTGGTAGTGCAAAAAAACTAGGAAACTGTCTATAAGAAACTTTCTATGGGCGGTGAATAAAAGCGGACTGTATCAAAATAAACACAGAATTCAACAATAACAAGGAGTGTTTATTAAAAAAAAACTATTAGAACATAGTAGAAATGTTTCAATATGGGAGCACCCGAGTCTTACAAGAGCTCAGGTCCCGACCAACTAGATAACTGAACAGACAGATGCTGACTACCCAAGGTAGCACCCACACGGCGAGCGCCAAGCCAATGCTTGGCAACCCTAGTGCGGTTCAACGACATTGCGGTCTAAAAGGACCATCGCAGCTAATCTTAACTGCAGGCAAACCTGTAACCCTTTTTCCAATTAACAAGTGAGCCGGAGTCAGGGGTGAAGGCTCATTTTCATCGGATGACACGAAAGTGGTGGGCATAGAGTTCAACACACCTATTTCAATCAGGACAGTTTCTAATTGTTCGCGGTTCAATGAAGATTTATCCAAAATTTTTCAGACCTTTACTGAATGAATTTGTTGTTAATAAAATCCCCCCTACACGCACACGCACCAAAGAGCATTTTCAATAATATATTTCCATGTGATTCCATGCGATGCATAGAATTCCTTTACCTTTGGATGATTTATCACTTCCCATAAATTTTGTAATTCAAGTTCAGCTCGCTTGAAGGATCTAGCATTGTCACTGTAGATTGTGGAACACAACCCACAACCGCGGGCTCCGAAACGGCGAAAAGCAAGAAGAAATGTTTCCGTGGCCATATCACCTACAAGTTCTAGGTGTATTTCTCTGGTAAAGGCACACGTGGAAAGCAAGATGTAATACTTGTCAGGGCTGTTTTTCACATACAAAGGACCTCCAAAATAGAGTCCTATAACTGAGAAAGGGGGAGCTTGTTCGATTCTGTCCGCAGGCAGGGGAACTATTTCACGAACTCCTAAACGAGAGTTCAAGTGTTTGCATATAAAGCACTTAACAGTTTTTACGGAATGTCTGCCCTTGAGGATCCAAAATCTTTCTCTTAAGTTGTAAGGTTTACATAAAATTATATACACAAGAATTGAATTTTTAAGTGAATAAATTAAAGAAGCCGCTTGAGATATGCTAATTTCAAGGCATACGCGGTTGGTATAAATACCAAGCAGCTAGATTAAAGAGACGAAGTGTTGAGGAAGCGAAGGGAAGTGAAAGGAGTTTGCGAGCAGCAGCTCGAGGTGCTTAGCTAAGTTGATGCTAATCTACGCGAGTTCGTGTTAGACGAAAGTTATTTAGCGTTCTGTGGCCTAAAAGTTTACGAGGCAGCACTGCTGGTCGACTTTCAAGTATTGCGAGTATTTCAAACTGTATTTCTTTGCAACGTGCCTATACTGAAATAATATGCCTTGCATGAATGTTTATATAGCTCGTACTAGTAGTACGTTTGCTTTATGTTGAAAAGCAAATATTTGAATAAACAGTGTTATTAAAATTAGAACTGTGTTTGAATTTAATTCATTAGAGTACCACTTCAAATTATATACACCCAAGGTAGAAGAGCAAATATCTATAAAGTCTGTTAACGTTGCGTCAACACCGAAATGCTTTACGTTGTTGTGACTTTGGAGAATAAGCAGTTGAGTAAATCTGGATCTTCCGGACAAGATCCAAGAATGCTTTCTTTGAAACTCGCATTTCAAAATTTGAAGGCGACCTTTCAAACACAAAAAGTTATTTTGGCCGAGCTCCTGTTTTAGTTGATATAATGAAGATCCCTTTTCGACAGGCTTCTTCATTAATAGCTGTAGAACTTCGGTTTCAAAATGTGTGGCCTGAATGACTGACCCAATAGATTTCAACCGATTCTAATTCGTCAACCGATAAAGGACCCTTTAAATTTTCGTTAGTAGTCTTACAATTGTGCACAAAACGTTTCACCCAAGCTGTGATTCGATATAATCGGTTGAGACTACTGAAGCATTTATTTTGAGAATAGGTTCCTGATTAATCACGGTTCCCTTCACAGCACAATGAAAGATGATTTCACCTTCCTTTTTTTCTTCGGAAGCACCTTGCGAGTGCTCAAAGAGTAATTTACCTTGAGGTCACTGACTTTCCGATAAGGAGAGAAAATCAGGACCGTGCCACCACCACTTAGACGACACAAATTCCGTGGCTGCACACTCTCGTGATATTAAGTCAGCCGCGTTCTTTCTCCCCTCGCAGTGCTTCCAAAAAGCTGGGTCGAACAGTTCTTGTATTTCGGGTTCTTGTATATCCTATTTGACGCAAAGGGTTTCCACAGTTTGGAAGATCCCTTAATCCAATGCAAGGCGATGATCGAGTCAGACCAGAGAAAAATTTCCATTTGCATCGAAAAAATATCCTTAAGATATTTACTAAGCCTTGAGGAAATTAGTGCTCCCATGAGCTCAAACCTTGATAAAGTCACCTTCTTTAAGGGAGCCACTTGAGATTTGGACATTACCAAACTCGTCTTATAATTGCCTTAAATATCCCGATACCTAAAATAGGCGACCGCACCATAGGCGAGAGGACTAGCGCCGGCAAACACATGCAACCGTCTTCATTATCACAAGAAGCATGAAGATAATATCTTGGAAATTAAATTGGACAAAATTTTAATTTCAGAGCACCATTTTCCCCCCCATTTGTTCTTCAATTCTCCATAAACTGTTCATCCCAGTCAGCACCCATGCCATATTTCTTGCATGATACATTTAATACGCATCACAAATGTCGAAATAAAACCAGACAGATCAAAAACCTTTCCAGCGGTTTGGAGCACATTTCGTTTAATACATGTAGGAAGGAGTTAGTACTCCTTCCTTTAGAAGTGAATCATTAGTTGGAAAACACTGGGACTGTTACATAAGCCAAATGGGACACGTAAAAATTCGTATTGTCCTTCATGAGTCACAAAAGAAGTATATTTAGTGCTATTAGGGTCCATAGGTACATGAAAGAAACCATTTTTGAGATCAAGTGAAGTGAACACCCGAGATTTTCCAAGTTTGTCTAAAGCTTCTTCGATGAGCGGTAAGGGAAATTTATCTTTTATCATTTTTCTATTCAATTTGCGGTAATCAACACAAAGTCTATAATCTCCACTTTTTTTCTTACATAGAACAATCGGTGCGGCATAATCGGAGCAACTTTCTTTAATAATTCCATCATTTAACCAATCTTGAATTTGGCTTTCTACAATTTTCTGTTCCGCGAAAGGGAGTCGTCGAGAACGTTGAGCTACAGGGATTTCATCTTGTAATAAAATAGTCATCTTAATTTCAGTGTCTTGAACTTTATGTGGTTTGTAGGAAGTAACGATATTTCCTCACGAGTTTCAGAATTCAAAATGTGTGAAAGATCAAATGGAAAAGCTTGATCATCAGAAACATTAGCAATATTAACGAAGGTGTTATTTTCAGGAGTTTTGCATAAACGAATACCGTCTTTATCAAATGTAAATTGGGTTTGCTGTAAAAAGTCGATTCCGATAATCACATCAAAAGGAATCAAGTCATCCTCTAGAACATGTATTTTAGCAGGTAAAGTAATGGTTTGAATTTCGATGGAATCCTGAAAGAATCCGATGCTGTGAACTTGGTTTTTGCCAATTCATGAAAAGTGAATGTTGGTGGGCTGCAATGGTGGCGAACCAATTCTTCGATAGGTTTTCTCATTGATGAGGGTTGCCTGTGACCCAGTGTCACAGAGTGCTGTCAATTGAATTCCTGCAAGTTGAATGTCAACATGCATGGGATTTTTCGATGAAGTTTCAGGAGAAAGTGCATTTACAGTTTTATCAGAAATAGGTTTTTGAGAATCAGGTTTTGGTTTAGAATTTCGATAACTTTTAGGGCAATTAGCATGAACATGACCAAAACTTTTACATCCGTAGCATTGTTTACCATGTGACTTATTCAAACATTGGTTGCTTTTGTGACCTCTCAAGCCACAGGAAAAACATACTGGCTGTGTATTTGGGCTACGTGTATTATCGACTTTCACATTGAGGTAGGAAGCATCAATTTTTTTCTGATTATTTTGTCTGAAATTTTGTGATCTGTTAAAGATTTGTTCATAAATTTTCAACTTTTCCTTAAATTCAGGGACGGATTTACAACCGTAAAGAATAACTTTATTGTTTGTTGAATCAGGAATTCCGTTTATGACATACTCAAACAGAGAGGAGTCATCGAGAGAACCTTTGTGTGCCAAATCTCTCATAGCTAAGAAATATTCTTGTAGGGTTTCAAACGGTTTCATACGTCGAGATTCCATTAATTTATGTAACTGAATACCGTTAATTTTGTCCGAAAATTCGTCTAATAAATGGTGCTTCAATTGTTCCCAATTTGTAATTCCACGAATAGACCTAATTAAAGTTTGAGCGGGACCAGTTAAACATTTTCTAACAAAAGTAATTTGGTGAATTGGATTGTTTATCTGATATAAACAAAAAAGTTCTTCAACGTCAGATATAAAATTCTCAACACTGTAATTATCACGAGACGAGAAAGGTTGTATTAAATCAACAACGTCTTTCAGACTAAACAACTGGAAAGAGAGATTCGCAGTTTCAACTGAAGGCAATGATCTTTGATCTGATTCACCAACGGAAATGTGTGTATTTTGCTTATTCGAAGATTCTTTTGCGTCAATGGTGGGGGAAAAGGGAGATCTATTTTCCTCTATAACGCTGTTAGTTTGGGATGAACGTGCACCCGGAAGTGAGTCATCATTCACTTCGCATTCCGAAAGATCAGAAAATTCTGCTTTTAATAACGATAAATCACTAAGACTCATAAGAATGGTATTGGCACATTTGTCTGGGTCAGTTGAAAATTCTAAATGAAGTAGATTACAAATAGAAATCAAGTCTTTAAGTGAAAAATCTTTAAGTACTTTCTGTTTCGTTGCTTCCAACACGAATGGCTGTTTAAAACCTGTAAATTTACGTAATCTGGTACGATTTTGTCTGTCGCCGTCTGTACCAAAAATTAAACGATGTAGAACCTTTATTTGATTCGTGCTACCAATTTTTAATGATTTTGCAATATTGGGGTAATCGTTGAGAGTAGCCATAACTATATACTAGGTTCAAACAATTATAGTACACAAATATACAAATATTCAAAACCAAAATCAATACTTATAATACGTAGGTACTCAAATTCAAAAATAAAATTTCAAATCGAAATTTCCTCAAATACCAATTCAATAATAAAATATTGATTCTCAAAATATGCATCAAGGAAATAATATAATATTCTTCAAACTGTATTCAAATTGCAATCATTCAAAATATATGTTATGTTGTGGTTTGTTCAAGGAAACAAGATTCTTCAAGTTAAATGTCGAAATTTTCATCAAATCATCAAATAATTTCATCGAAATAGAATTCTCTTCAAGAAAACAGAAGTGATAAATTCAACGTCAAAGACCATCAAAAATGAATTTAGCATCAATTAAATTCTTGCATCAAAAGAACGTTGAAATATTTTCAGTTTTCTTATAATTATCATCAATAAGATGATAATTCCATTAATCTTCAAAATTTTCTTGAACAAGCTTCAAAGTATGCATGAAATAATTACAATATGATCAGAATATACTCACAGTTCTGGTTTTCGGTTCTCGTCATCCCATCAGAATATTATCAGAGTCCGTGGCACATCACTTTCGTTTTCGCTGGCGGTATCCAAAACAGAAATCACAGAGAACAGTAATCCGGTAATCATCAAAAGAAAATAGTTTTTCAGTCCAAGCTAGGGGTATTTTTCGAGTCCGAGGGCCGAGCACCCATGTAGGAAGGAGTTAGTACTCCTTCCTTTAGAAGTGAATCATTAGACTTAATTATTTTGAACATTTAATTAAACTAGACGATGTTTACAAGACAGGACTAACACTTAGTATGAAATTAAAAAAACAAAGCATCAACACAGCTATTTGACTCAAAACGGCAAGCCTGCGGAGCGACACATCCGCTTCGTAATGTCACTAGTCCATCACTGTGTTTGCGCGCCAAGTCCTTCGCGCCGAAGTAGTAGGAGTGGAAGTTGTAGTAATAGTTCAGTTGTGTTGCCAAACTCATTCTCACATACATGCAATATCCTTCAGAGCCAACATTGGCTGCAATTCTAATCCCAACTTGTCATCATGATTGCACCAAATCAATTCCAGTACTTTCAAGAATGTACGTGGGGAATAGTTTGTCTCAAGAAAAACCTCAGAATTATTCCACCTTTCTTTTAATTCCTTGGAATTCGTTTCAAATCTTAATTCATACCCCCTTCCTTCAGGATCATTAGCCTCGGTAGACAGACTGAGAGCTTGCTCAACGGAGTTCGCCCCATAAAAGAGGTCGTCTGCAAAAAGTGAGGTACTGAGCCTGTCACACGTAGATTTATGGGAGTTTATATATTTTTACATGATATTTCATAGTAGCAGCAAGGATGAAGAGAACAAATGAACACAAATGCAGTACGGGTCATTCGATAGGATTCTATGGCCTGGGTTTTATCACAATTCTCGTAGTATAGGAATTTCAAATAATCACGGTCTTCTTCAATAATACTGATTTGGTGAAACGCTTTCTCAATATCAGCAGTTTTCACGAAATTTTAGAATGACTTCTAAAACAGTTGGGTTTAAATTTATTCCAGAAATTAAACAATCATTTAAACTGCAACTATTTTGTTTAGAAGATGCATCATACCCAATTCTAACTTTCGTAGAAACCTTATCTTCACGAATAACAGGTCGAAGATTCATATAATATGAATGTGTCAAGCAGTCATCACGACACCTTTCTACTATTCCTTCGTCTAATTGTTCTTGAATGATTTCGTTATACCATTCAAATAAAGTGTCATCGCTTTGAAACTTATTTGCGAGACCATAAAACCCCTTTCTCGCTACTGCATGGTTATTTTTCAAACTGTCCGACGTAAATCATCTCACAAACCTGTGAAGTACCTTCCATCGCAGAATCTTAAACCGCTTTCAAATTTATTAACAATGTTCGAATGGTCAATGTTTTCCCATCTCTGATCCCAAGTGAGTCTAAACACCAAAAGGCCTGCAAATACTTTTGAATATCCGTTTCCAATGCAACAAAACTGCAGAGAACATTTCTTTCCCGATTGCTCATAGCACTTGGACTGTATAACTCATTCGTTCTCAACGGGGGGCGGTAGCGCCACCCTGGGGGCAGTGGGAGGATGCTGAAGGGCGGTGAACTTGTTTTGGGCGGTAGGGGGGGGGCGATGAGCATGTTTTAGCCTTCGAACTTTAAAACTCCCAAAATTTATTAAATCGATTATCCGGTTTACACCATTTGTACCAGCAATAAAACGAACTTACGCCACGGCTCCCCCTCACGCAATTCTAATGGTGAGACGAATTTGTATTCTAGGTAGGATGACCTCGAAAAACTCTACACTAGGATTCTTCTCCGATCCCAACCAGCACAGTTCGTCAGCTGTTTTCGCGCGCATCGCAGCGCATGCGTTGAGCGTTCTACTATGCGTCTAACTAGCATTTCACTATGAATGTTTCATTTGACCCGTGTTTCTTGTGTTGCTTTATTTCTGTTTTTTCCCTCAGTTTCGATTTACTTTCATTGTTTATTTGTCCAGTCGGCCAGGTAAGTGCGCTTATTAGTTCTTTATCGTGATCATGAATTATTAATTTTGGGAAATAGTTATCTTTCCCTCATCATATTTTGTTGCCGCCAACGATGTCGGTTAATAAAAAAAAAGAAGTGTCGTCAATACAATTCCACGTACTTGAAGTTCGGATTTGTTCCTTCGCCGTCGAACTCGCAACTACCCATTGTGTTTACTTTGTAACAAAATGTTATCTAAAGAGACAATGAAACCATATAGTTTGCAGGAGCATCTGCAAAACATTCATCCTGACAAACTGTTGTCGAATTCTTGATTAGAATTGGTTATGATAGTAAACAAAATTTTATTTGATGAAAATAGCAGAAGAGCGTGGCATCAGTTGATGGTGCCTAAAAACTCCGTTTAAAAGGCTACAGTGGAAAAAACGTGAAACGCCTGTCTTTTGAAATGTTGTGCTAAAAGGTTCTTATAGATTAAAATAAAAACGAAGGCTTCTTTAAAAACGCTGCATATTTATTCGGCGTCAAGCTCTGACTTTAAAAACAATTACAAAAAATACTTTAAAGTTGCATTACTAAAAAAAATATATATATCCCTTCGTAGTACGCGCACAGCTTTGCCTCGAAGACATTAGTAAAGGTTTAAAAAAAGGGGTAAAAAAATTCTTCTCGTGGAGAGCGACATTTTAAGTCGGCTACACTCCTACCGCTTTTAACTTTAACATGCTCGGGCTTTTAGAAAAGAACAGCTACTACCGACGGCGAGCGTATTCGAAACGCGCTCTATCGCTCACTCCCTCTCTCTGCTTCGTACTTACTCGGAGCGAGTATTTATAGCAGTGCTGTTTTGCATAACAGCCTACAGGAGTGGTTGCCAATCTGATTTTAGAGAGCTTTCAACTTAAATCTTGGCCACTCCTCCCTTCGGTTGCGTCATCTAGCGTCTACCAATCAGCTAATATTGCTTCGTTTAGCACGAGTCAAGACATCTAAACTCTGCCGATGGGACGCACCTGTTTACGATTTAGAATACGGCTGACATTTAAAACGCCGTTTGCAACCGGTTTAAGTTCTTTTTATTTGAAAGTAAAAAGAAAAGTTGGTCTTCTAACACAAACAAATACAGATTTGTCGTTTTTCACGAATATCAGGGACAAATTTCTGAAGGCACCGTCTAATCTCAGGCTTACTAGCAACCTCATCAAAAAAATGCGACGATGGTTTGATAGCCTCTTATAGTATATCAAAATTGCTAAATCGGAAAAAAAACTCATACCATCAGCAAAGAGTTGGTACTGCCGGCTGTCAAGGAAGTTTTAGAAACGGTTTTGCACCATCCATCCGCATTCAATGTTATAAAAAATGTCCCAATAAGCAATGATACAGTGCGACGACGAATTGATGAGATAGCTGAAGATGTTGAACCTTCCTCATGCAAACTTTTGATGCACACCGAATTTTCTCTTCGGGTTGAGGAATTAACCTTGCCAAGTACTAATGAGGCTTTACAGTTAGCGTACATCCGGTTTGTGAAGGAAGGAAAAGTTATTCGAGATGTTTTTACAAGAAGCTTGATTTCAGATACTAAAGGTGAATCGATTTTTAATACTGTCAAAGATTATTTTAAAGAGAAAAATAGTCCTCTTAAGAACATTGTTGCCACCAATGGAGCTCCTGCAATGGTGGATCGTCATCGTGGGTTCATCGCCCTTTTGAAGAAAGAGGTACCAGGTATTTTAGCTGTTCACTACGTGATTCATAGACAGCATTTAGGTGCAAAAAACCTCAGCGACCGTTGGCATCAGTCATTACAATATGTCATCTCTGCTGTGAACAAAATTCTCAATAACGCTCTCAACGATCGATTATTCGGGCAGCCGTGTAAGGACAACGATGAAGAACTCAATCGCTTGCTACTACACACCGAGGTTCGCTGGCTCTCCAAAGGCGCCTGCCTCAATAGGTTCTGGAATCTTTTCGACTCTGTAATTGAGTTCCTCGAAGAGAAAGATGTAGCTCTGAGATATAAATTGCTACAATTTAAGATTGATGTTAGTTACATGATCGATTTATTCGCAAAATTCAATGGAATTAATTTGCAGCTTCAAGGCGAAGAGCTCAATTTGATCACAACAAAATCCGTTATTTCTGCCTTCCTAAAAATACTTTGTGGAAGCAGAATTTTGCTCGCAATGAGTTCAGCCAGTTTCTAATCTTGCCGGATCTGCATAAGAGCAGTGAAATCCCCTTCGATGAAACACAAGTTTACTGTCAACACCTTGAGTCTTTGCCCAAGGACTTTTCTGAGCGTTTTGAGGATACTTTGTCCCTGGAAGTCCCTCAATGGGTCATGAACCCTTATGAATATTGAGACAGCAGAGGTTCAGAATCAGGGGGAATTGGGCGAACTTTCAACTAATGAAACTTTGAAAGCCAGCTTCCTGAATGGTTATCGTCTCACAGAATTTTGGCTTCAAAGTAACATCAGTCGCCTCTACCCAGGACTGGACTGTCGTCAAAAAGTTTGCCTTCCCTTCCTCCTACCTTTTCGAGCGAGGATTCAGTGCTGTGACTGAACTAATTACAAAAAAGAGAAGTCGACTCCAAATCATGGAAAGAGGGGACTTGCGCCTTCATCTCTCTAAAAATATTGAAGCGAACGTTCAAAAACTGGCTCTGAACCATTAAGCACAACCATCCCACTGACATACTTGATTGCTTCATTGCTATTACTCTTTTAGTGTAATTTTTTTGCTGTTCTTTTCTAATTATCTAATTGAGAATAAATAATTTTTTTAAACGTAAAAGATCATTTCAGTTTTTTTTGAGTTACTCGTTTAAATTTTAATAAAAGGAATGTAATTACCTTCTATGGCAAAATTATCGAGTTCAAACAAATTTGGTGTGTAAGTCTACTGAACAAAATTACTCAAAATTTTTGCCCTTTATAATTCTGTAAACCCCCCCTCTCCCCTTCATCATACTCTAAATTGCAGAATTTTCCCAAAGGGTGGGGGACGTTGAAAAATTTTCTGCCTCTTAGGGGGGGGGGGGGGCAGCTATAAAGAGGTTGAGAATCCCTGGTATAGCCAAATATCGTGTTAGATATATACAGACCATTTGTCACTCAATTTCTCCTAAATAGATCTACCACAAGAAATCAGATACAAGAAAAATTGTTATTTCTTCTTCCCACCCGGTGTCCGAAAGCACATAATTTTTACCTATAACTTCCTGGATCTCTGATCGGCAATTCGTATTTATCATAGCCCCCCTAATTTCGGGAGTAATTAAAGCCTCGATTTTAATCATATTGAGGGGGTTATGAATGCTGTTTAATGTCTATGAAACAACCTCGTACTCCCTTTCCTTAGACAAACTATTTCCAAAGGAATAAATTAGATTTTCCTTCCTGAGCGTTTTTAAGCAGAGAAATCGATAAATCTATTTTTTCAAATGTCCGTTCCGAACCAGAGTCACAAAATTCTAGCAATTTTACTTTGGTTTCCAGAACAAGTGGAAACCGTGCGTGTTTGCAAAAGTCCCTTTTGGTTCAGAATTTTTAATATGGGACATCGATGAGACAACAGTTTGAGATTCAAGATTTTCTGTTTATTTCCTTAAAACAGAATAACTCACTACGATTCGCAGAATTGCACTTTGGACAAGGATTTAGTTTAGTTTTGCACTGCGAGGACAAATGAAATTTGAAACAGCGGTCTTTCCTTTTTTAGTTCATACCGCTTCTGTTAACTTACAATTTTGAGCATGATCATCAATTGATTTGCAAAATATGCAATATTGTGAGGTTGAAGCATTGAGCGCTGCAGCCGAAGGAATGTTCTTAGGTTTAAAATGTGGATTTCTATAATTATTGGGCATGCGATTAATATTTTCAAATTTCTTCACTCTCAGGGAATTTGTTACACGCAATGCAGCTTCATGACAATTTCCCTTTTAATAAAGTTAAGCTCCGTTATATCACTATTCCTTTCAGGGTATTTTTTCAGGTGAAAAATCAAGCAAATTTTGTAGGAGTAATTTCTTACACGAGTCCTCATCACCCTAAGCGGACCAATTTTTCAACCGAAAGCAAATGAATTTGCGAAGCTCTAAAAAATGGATTTCGTTTGTTCAACTTCGTGGATACAGAGATTTCGGGAGAGGCATTCCATTGTGTTCGGGAGAATCAGTGGAGAATCGAAGGCCATGCCACCAGGAATTTCTGATAACTGGCTTAAAACCGTTTGGACTACGTTTAAAGAAGGCTATGAAGACCATGAAATCTTCAACGCTGATGAAACTGGCCTATTTTATATGATGACCCCGGGTAGGACGTTGCGTTTCAAACACGAAAACTGCAGTGATGGTAAGCTTTCAAAAGAAAGGATAACAGTTATGGTTGCTGCAAATTTAACTGGAACTGAAAACTTGAAGCTTTTAGTGATCGGAAAATACAAAATAACCGAGGGCATTTAAAAATATAAAATCGCTGCCAGTTTATTATCATTCGAATTCTAAAGCTTGGATGACAAGAGAAATCTTTGAAAACTGGTTACGGAAGTGGGACCAAGAACTTATAAAAGAAAAAAAAAGAATTCTTATTGTGCCCAGCCCACCCTCCGGTTCAAGGTCATCATGCCATTAAATTAACTTTTCTTCCTCCCAACACAGCCTCCGTATTACAGCCTATGGACCAAGGTGTCATTAAGTCCTTAAAAGTTCATTTCAGGAACAACTTGATTCCACAGATCATCGACGATATTGAAAATGAGAAAGAACCGAAGATTTCAATACTGGACGCTATCATCATGCTATAAAAGGCGTGGAATAATGTTAAACTTTTAACGATTTCGAATTGTTTCCGGCATGCTGGTTTTCTTAGAGGTGAAAATCCATTTTTCAAATTCAAGACGCTAGAGATTAAACGCTTCAAGACTGGGCTCGAGATTTGCCAATTGAACAAGATTCACTTCAGGATATGAAGACATGTAGATTTGGCTCTTGCAACTCATGGGAATGTAACGGATGAAGATATTGTTGCAGGCGTAAATGCAGAGACTTTTGGCAGAGATAATGATATTGACGAGAGTGCCAGCTTAGATCATTTGAAAGCGTTTTCTTGCCCGAGTTTAAGGGAAATGTTTTCAGCAATCAATACTGTGAATAAATATTTAGCTTGCAATGACGATTTCGTGAAGGATCCGATAAAAAAAGTTGTCAAAGAACATGTCGCGATAACCGAAAATTCTTTTTATTTACAAAAAAAAAATATTGCCGACTATATTTCAGCAAATCAATAAACATGTAAAAACAAAATATTGCATTATGTATGTGCATTCATAATAGCTACATAATTTTATTCATTTTTCTTTATAACTTTTTAGAACTATGCATTTGAAAAAGTTTAAAAATACATACTTATATGAAAATAAGCAGTGTTTTTCCCTGATTGAACTTCAACCTTTTAACCATTTCTTGAACGTCATGTTTCAGGTGTAAATAGAAATTATGTGGCAAATGAATTTGGTATTTCCAGCGGTTTTAAGTTATTTATCGGATATAAAAACTATCGATTATAAGAACCAGTTTTTAAAAGTCCCCTGGATGTTCTTATAAGCGATTTGTACTGTATTGCATTTCAATCGGCATGGTTTTGATAATATAAGAATTAAAATACTAAAGACAGTAGTTGATGGTCACACTAGATTAAAGGAGGAAAATATTCAGATTCTAAAACACCATAGAATGCATGCCCATACGTATTAAATACTATTTTCAATTTTAACAGGAGCTTGGGTAGTGACAATAGTATCTACAGTTTATTTAAAGAGTTTTCGGACACCAAATATTTTCAGTACAAGAGATGAAATAGACGAAGCCATAAATATACGCGTGATCAACAATATTGTGCCTACACTCTTTTTAAGAAATCTTCGTAAGAAGTTTTGCATGGAGCTAAATGTAAATTATGTAAAAATAGAGCTGTTCAAACTTAAAAATCAAAACACAAAAAATTACAGAAAGATGTTGGACGCGTTCAGGGGCAATGATAAGTAGTTTATGGATCTCGTTAGAGATGTACTGTCCGACCACAGTACGAAGAATCACGGTTGGCATAGTGCCAAGACGATTCTATTCACGCTGTAGGTAAGGCTGCTGAGGAAGGAGGGGGAAAAGTCTCGTATTCTCTCGACATTCTTTAGAATCGGTTACTAACTGCGCTTGCTTTTTCCTCGTCTGTTATTTTGATTATTATATTAAAATTACTGGATCCTTTACCCAACACAATTGCTCGGAATAAGCCGGATAATACACAATGTAATTAAATTGTGTGATAAAGAAGCACTAGAAGGAAATGTTATAGTTCCACTTTCGCAATCCTTAAAGAGAGCTAGTGAAATGACCGGGATATCAATGTCCAGTGCAAAAAGAATACGCAGAGAAGCAAAGGGTGAAGAAACTCCAAAATTTGAATCTCCGAGGAAACGTCAGAATAAAAGAACCACCGAAAACGTAGCTTTAGATAATTTTCATTGTGATGTAATCCGAAAATATCTACTCCTATAAAACTCCTATTTTTTAAATAGATTTGCTTCTTTTTGTTATTTTGAAATTATTATTCACATATTCGATCAAAAATAAAGTTTTAAAAAATAACTTTAAAATTGCGGACAAAAAGCAGTCTGAAATGCATTCCGTATTTCATAAACAAACACATCCGAAAATATGACGTTTTCCCCTATTTTCTAAGTAGACTAGCTTTTCTCGCGCAACAGCTTCCAGGGACCTTGCTTCCGTGGTCGGACAGTATTGTTATACAGAATAGGAAATAATAACACTAGCACAAAGAGTTTTGTTTTTGAATTTCAACAAAAAGTTGATTTTCAGAAATTGCACAGAGCTGTCAAGGAGAATCTTGATTTGTGTCCAGTAAAGGGCATCACAGTAATATCGACCTTTAGGTACAAGAAACCATTAGCTGGTTGAGTTTTTAAACTACTGCGCGTTGGTTCGTGCAGGTGGTGTCGATGTGTCTTCAGTGTCTGCTGAATATGCCGGTTCAAAATTTGTGGATTGAAAACTTGGGACATGTAATTACAGGAGATCTAGATATCATAAAAGATAATGTTATTCGGTCATTCTTACTTCTAGGTACAAAGTTTAGGTTAAATAAAAAAAAAAAATCAAATTTAAAACAGCATGTGACGTTTTTAAAAAGGGATCTGGACCATTACATTTTGAGCCTCAGCTAGGGATATGTTACACCTTTAATTTTGTTCCGTGAATGGAAAACGAGGCTTTTGATTTATTTTGAAGATTTTCTTCAACATTATATCGATTATAAGGAGCATATATACCATCAATGGAATAAAGCGGCTAGTCAAGAAGTTAAGATACTGAGAAAAAAAAATTGTTTTTTGTCCTATAGTTAAAGCAGGGTCAAATTTTGCGGTAATTTGAAAGGAATTTTTCATAAATACAATTAAAGCGGAGCTAAACAGTGGCGATACATATAGATATGGTCAGAATATTGACATATTTAAAAAATTTGGTGCCTTCGCAAGAAAAAGTGGTATTCCTGTTTCTGAGAGAAGTCTTCCCTATTTCTTTTGCACACCAAAATTTCATAAAGAAAAATCCTGTAAAATTTCGTTTTATATGTAGCAATGTAAAGAGTATTGGCAATACTTTCAATCTCAGGTTTGAAAAATACCTAAAATAGATTTTAAATGTTAAAATATAAATACAAAAACAGTTTCTGGATAATTTACAATAGTATAGAACTTTAGGAGAGTGTGGGTAACGAGTATCTAACTATCAATTGAATACACATATGATTGAGAAGTTATTTACAAACATACCAATTGCAGATTTTAAATGTCTTACTAGAACTGTATGACGGCGTCAAAGAGGATATGATGGATGTTTGACCGATTTTATTTTATGATCTATGCAATTTGTTATTTAATAACTGTTACGGTAGGAAAGGATCTTTTTTGCAGACAAATGGTTTAGGTATGGGAACTAGTTACTCCAGTACTGCAGCGAACCTAATTTTTTTTTTATTATGAGCATGCATACAATATGTCGGTTTGTTAATTTGGACTTAAGGATTTTTCGTTATATTGATGATCTTATTTTTAATACGCCAGGCGATTTGAAAATAGAAAATGCATATCCGGATAGCTTAACACTAAAAAACCCAAACAATTGCTCTTTTAGCGCAGATTTCCTGGATATCACATTCGAAATAAAACAGATTTTTATACATGTCCAATATACGATAAAAGAGTAACGTTCCCTTTTAAAGTCATCAATAACACACCGGTCAAACATTACGAAAAGATTCTTGGAAAAAACTAGCGATCGGGCAAACTGCAAAGGACAATTAGCCTTGACAGTGCGTGGTGAGAGACGGATCAGGCGTATTGTACGTAGCCAGCGAAGCCAAACATTATCTCAAATTACCACCCAGTTTAATGACGGTGCCAGTCGTACAGTCAGTAAACGGACTGTGCAACGCTCGCTTCACCGTATGGGTTTCGGGAGCCGTCGACCTACGAGAGTACCATTGCTCTATACTCGCCATCGGGCTGCACGTCTTGCCTGGGCAAGAGAGCACAGAGACTGGAGAGTAGAGGACTGGAAACGAGTAGCATGGAGTGATGAGTCTCGATTCCGACGACTTAACGCCGACGGGGGGCTGAGAATATGGCGTCAGGCTCATGAAGCCATGGATCCTGCATGCCTGGCTGGAATTGTACAAGGGCATGGTGGCTCAATCACGGACTGTGGCGTTTTTTCGTGGCACAGTTTGGGATCTTTGGAGCGTGTACGAACCTCCCTCAATGCAATTCGGTACGTAGAGTTGCTGGGTGATCACCTCCATCCGTTTATGCTGTTCTGTTATCCGCACGGTAATGGAGTTTTCCAGCAAGACAACTTTACCTCTCACAAGTCCCGGTTGGCTACTTGCTGGTTGGATGAGCATTCCTCTGACTTCTGTCATGAATTGGCCACCTAGAAGCCCAGACTTGAAGCCTATTGAGCATCTTTGGGATGTTATGGAACAAGGCGTGAAAGGCCATCACACAGCACCAAAGAACCTTACTGAATTATGGACAGCTTTAGCCAATATTTGGCAAGCCATTCCCGTGGAACGTTTTCAGAAACTTGTTGAATCTATGCCTCGTCGTGTGGCAGCCGTTATCAAGGCCAGAGGAGGCCCAACTCGTTACTAGGTAGGTATCCCTAATTCAGTGGCACTTCAGTGTATATGCTAGATCTTTGTTTTGATAAAAATATTAGCACAGTTTTTTTTATTTAACAGCACATTTATTAAGTCATTCTAGGAGAGGGATGAGGTCTTCCCTGCGACGAGAAGGGTCATCGAGTTTATCTGACGAGTATAAATGAAAAGGGAAATTATAGGTCGTACTTCATACCTTAAATTCTCGAAATAAAAGTTTCTTGCGGTCAGGATTAATCATAGTAAAGCAAATTTCGAAGTCTAGCATTACCTAATATGGTTACATCTTTGAAGTCTAAAGCTGCTACGCTGTTTGATATAACGGGTGATTTTTAGCTAAGGGCTCGCCTGAGGGTAACTGTCGAAATAACGGAAGATTTTAAAACGGGTTAATAAAATGTGTGTGTTGCGTTCATATTAGGAAATGACGTAAAAGCAGTCATACTGCCAAGACCAAAACGTATGAAGGTTTTACGATTTGAATTTCCTTTTCATACGGAGATACATCGCGTAGCTACTAAAACCAGGTCAAAAGAAAAACAATATTGAGGCAACCGTCTGCTTTTACAGCATCAAACCCCCCTTCTCCCCCCCCCACACACACAGGCGTATCTCACATTTTGCTTCGTGTATCACCACTTGTATCCTTTTTAGATCTTTTGATTAAAATTAATGATTAAATCTTACGACATGTAGTGACTGGTTGATTTTCTTCCAATTTCAGAACGAAAACGTCATCCTTTTTCTCAAAAGGAGCTTCCAAGAACTACTTTGCGAAACGTCGCAAGCGACAACACGTCTGCACCTTTTGCAACGGAAACGGATTGCTTCGCTATCGGAATGGCAATGACCGGTGAAATTGGCCACGTCCAGGAAACTCGCGGAGAAGTGCGCCTGGATAAGCTGCTTCTACCTGAATAAGCTGCTATTGCTAGTAATAGAAAACGTATCAGGAATTTTTTTTAAACTTTATTTTTATGATTAGTTCATGTTTTTAAAGTTACAAGCATTGACAAGTTCATTTTCTTCGAAATTTAGGGAGGTAATTCTAAAAATCTTTTTGCGAAAAAGCTTCCAAGGACTTCTTTACGAAACGTCGCAAACGACCACTCGTGTCCACATTTTTCAAAAAAAACTGATTGGATCGTTATCGAAAAGGCCTCGGTCAGTGAAACTGACCACGTTTCCGGAACTCGAGGAGAAGTGTAGGTGGAATGGAAAATCAGACCTTTTTCTCTCTGTCAGGAGAAGTTGACAGTTGCTACCTAAGTTCCGTCTTCAGTCTTTCTGGTTCGTGCTGGAGATTGTGGATATACCCAAACGGTAAGAAAGAATCCCCGGAATGGGTAGGTCTGTTTGTCTTTAGAGAAGACTTCGGTCCTCCGAAAAGTGTGACATTATCCCTTGGCATCGAGAGATCTGATGGAATGCAAGGATCTAAACGCTGCACAGTGGAAAGCATGGACGCGCTTACAAGTTGGTCCAAATTCATCTTAATATCTGATCTGCAGAATCAGAGTTGGCGCCGTCGGACGTCTTGACCGTCACTTGCAGTTTCACCAATGACTTTCCACACTCTACAGAAAGTAGGAGTTACAAATATTCTGAACGCGTTTAACTCTGTCTTGTTCCTTGGAGTATCCTGTGTATCACTAAGTATAGAAAATATCACATCCCGTGTTACCTTGTCAAGGCGGCGGGTTTATCTCAGCGAAAGAGTTGACATCGCATAGCTACAATTACATAGCTAACATCGCATAGCTAATGTTAAGATGTAGGAAATTTTCCTCAGCATTTTTCTAATCACAGATTAGGAGATTCTGATTTTATTGCACTGGTTATTTTTTCGTATACAGATGACCATAAGATGCAATGCATGTTTTTGTAAAATTCTTTTATTATATTTTTAAATCGTAAATTTCCAACGATCAATATCATTAATTTAATATTATGTCAAAATTAACAACGGTAAAAAAATTGATAACGACTCTCGTTATTTAAGAGTTTTATCTTGATATGAATTTGCTAAACTTTGCTGAGAAAAATGCTAAGTGAAAAACTCCGAATTGCTCAAAGATTTTTAAAATATTCATTTGCTTTTACGTGAAACTTGTGATATGCGGATAAACGAAGTGCACAGCTTCTTGAATCCCACTATTTTTTGTCGATTTAAAGAATAGCCCGTGGTCATTATCTGAACCTCGTTTTCCCCCTTCTCTGGACACAACCATCCAGTTTTCCCCCTCTTGCAAATGAACGAACGAAAAACTTTCTATGCTCTGGGACAAAATGGATCCTGAACTATTAAAGTTTCCGGTTTCGGAGTTACTCACTTCGGAGTTAGTTTCCCTAACTGCAAGGTCCCCTTTGTTGTCGCAAACGGAAAAGTTCGCCCTTTCGACTAATGGAGAATTACTCTCCTCATGGCGGATTCACACATTACCGCTGTAGGTGCGGCGAGCGAGGGGTAGGTACTCAATTACGTTCCTAGGTGACAGTTTTACGACTTAATAGAGCTCGCCTCGCCTACTTGGAGCGGTCTCCAAGCTTAACATCAAAGAGAATGGTTACCGGAAAGGAAGATGTGACACGGAAGACAGTGATCATTATCGCTGTTTTTGGGCTTATTTTGGCACGTTGGGGAGGGGTGGAAATGACCAGAAGACAGTGTTAATTTCATTCTTCCACCAGCACTCAAAATAGCCGAACGTTTTTTTTTTGGTCTTGTGGAAATCTTAAAATGGAGTGGAATAATTCTTGCTTTTTACGGTTCCTAGAACTGTATCAAAACGAGTCAGTAATTTGGGACCCGAAGAATCCACTGCATAAAAATAAAATTAAAGTCTTGTTAATGTATGTATATATATGTATATATATATATATATGCATGTATATATGTGTGTGCGTGTATGTGTGTAATATTTTAATGCTCGAGATAGCTGTTCAGTTTTTACAACTAGCCCATCGGTGTACTATGCCATCTCCTCTCAGCTACAGTTCACCAGCTACACACCACCGACAGTACCAATTACCGTTTTATAACCCGAATTTATCATCTTCTCAACTTAACATCCCGATTAGATCATCTACACCAGGCCTGTCCAACCCAAATTGTTTCACAAAATAAATAAAACTTTATTGTTATACTATGATTCAATATAATTAAGTCTCGAATCTTAATGAGATGTTTGTTTATCCCTTTCTTTCACCCAATTTTTTCCATCTATATGTTCGACGTTGCTTATTTCAGCTGGTTTTCTCAATTGGCATCAGTTAAAGAAGCACGTTATTAACTCTTAGTAAATTTCATCTTCGAAAAAAATGTTTCACAAGCATATATGGATCCAAAAGGACCAACAACTCATTGTGCAAAATATCTTGCGTTGAGAATATCTCTCGGAAGTATGAGTATTGTAAAAAATAATTTTATGTGGACGCAAAAATTTGTTTCATTGCGAATTCTTCCTATCTTATTATAATATTGCGTCGGTTATTTTATTATATACTAGCTGACCCGGCAATGCTTCGCTATTGCTAGATTTGAGTATATATGTAGATTAAATGAACATAATTGAATGTTTGATATCAATTGTATTTTGTTAAAGCACGAAGTATTACGTCGTTCCACCTCACGGTATGCGACAATCGTAGTACCTGATGATTCTATCGTTCTTCGGGCGCGATGCAATCCCACCTCGCAAGGAATAGATGAGGTACGTATTATTTTAGGACAAACAGAGCAACAGGAGCTAACGCCATGTGGCGAAAGTCGAGGCCCCAACGCCCATGTCACTCTTAGCCCGGTTTCCAGCCGAGACTGCGTGGAAGTGGTGACAACCGAAGCCTTGAGGATGATACAGTGGCTTCCTTAGAGGATCTCACTCCCCAAGGAGACTCACAGTCGCGCTCTCCGTTACCAAGCTCCGAGGTCCTCACTATGGTCCTGATGCCCTGGGAGCAAGCCACACCAACCTGACTCCGGCCCCTCGGCCTTGTATTTAGTTAAAAGTAGATATTTACATACATATAATTTTTATGTTTTGGATTACATAAATTGTGATTACTGTTTTATTCAGTTTTAAGTTCATTGCAATGCTCTTGGATATACAATGTTTTTGGCTATTCTTGGCATATATACAAACAAATCCGTTGGTTTTCCTACACGGGAGCATGCAACGTATGATTGTCCATGAGAAAAACATGCATTCTCCAAATTCAATCCACATACTTCCAATAATTGACATTGTTATTTGTTTATCGTTATTGCAAAAGCCAGTTTAATTGGAAATTGCAATCGTTTGAATTGCATATCTGTTGGTATCATTGGTATACGTGGTATTAGCACATCCTCTCCTTTGAATTTACCAATTAAAATTGTTGCTTCAATTACATTCTTTAATAATCTTTTGACTGCCAATCTGGTACAATTGCAAAGACGGGGTGGGTCAATGTTTCTAAGAATAATGATAGGAACACCAACCTTCAGATTAATGCTGTGTGGTGGCAATCCAGATAAATCAAGTGAATTTAAGAATTCAGTTGATAATTTACTGCTTCATCTTGATCTATAAAAGTATCTATTGATTTGTAAGTAGCTGTTTCTCCTGGTAGCATATGTTGAATGCTGATATTAATGAAATTTACATCCACATTTTTCGCAGCTAATATTGCACGTTCACTTAACCATTGATGACTTTTGTAATTTTGTTTGATATCTGGAAATACGCATTGAATCAATTCTTCCTGTGAGTGAGTGACACTGTAAAAGTCGTTTGGTAATTTAATGTAGCCTGTTGTTTATTCAGTTGTAAATTTTCCATTTCCAATAACTATATTGCAAAATGTTCTGCAGAAAGATCGTTTTGTAGTTTAACACGCATGTTTGTCGTCAATGAAAATTTATTAACATGTCTCCACAAATGTGATGCTTTTAAACACGCATTTAGTTCATCAGCTGGTGTTGAAAGTGGAATAACAGGTAATGTCTGTCGAAAATCACCTGCTAATAATATTAGCGCACCACCGAATGGCCGTTCGTTTCCACGTAAATCTTGCAATGTTCTATCCAGTGCTTCCAACGATTTTTTTATGCGCCATTGTGCACTCATCCCATATTATCTTTCATTGCTGGAGTACTTTACTCATTCCTGATGTTTTTGAAATATTGTCACAGTTTTGTATATTTAATGGCAATTTAAGTGCTGAATGTGCTGTTCGACAACCATCCAAAAGAGTCGCCACAATTCCAGATGATGCGATTGCCAATGCGATGTTATTTTGTGCACGTATGGTTGCCAGTACCATTGAAATAAATGTTTCCCAGTGCCGCCTGACGCATCCAAGAAATAAATTCCACCACTTTCATCATTTGTTACTCGTATTATCGCATAAACGTGTTTTTGTTCTTGAAGTAATTTTTGAATATTTGATAGTACAAATATATTTAATTCATTGATGTCAAATTTTTTCGCGTTGTAATTCAGTATGAAATATGTCATTAGCTGGTCGATTAGGTGATGTCATTCCCAGTTGTGACAATGCTTTATTAACGATTACCAAACAATTGTCTTCTATCAAAATCAATGCTTCATTATACATTTCTGGTGTGAATTGCATGTCGCAGTTTAAACATCTTATACGAAGTCGATGCAGAATGTCTTCAGTCATAAAATCTTTATATTTTTCCCACAATTCCTTCGGATTTGATGGTGAACATGTTGATAATATGATTGCAAATAAAGTGCGTATTTGATTTGGATGAGCAGAAATTGTCGCATCAGCTAGGGAACTATCCCATTGTGCATCGTTTTCGAGTAAATTCAATTTTTGACATGCTTCTCTATATGTTGCACACAAGCGACCATCAACTGCTCTTAAATTTTGGAATGATGTCGGTCCACGAACGTTCACCAACAACAAACGCAAATAGCATTCTGCCCGATTTGGATGAACAGTATATAATCTTCCCAAAGCATATGTTGAAAATAAATTTTGATGACCTTCAAATTTTTTCCCCTGTAGGCGTCGTTGGAATTCTTTTTTTGATGCATTCCAAGTGAAATACGTTGGTACGTCTGAATATAACAATGTTTTGGCAAATGTATCAGTTCGGCATAGTGAAAAAAATGCTGTCGATGTTGGTGGTGGTGGTGTCGCTGCTTTTTCAAGTACATTTTCTGTTGTGAAGTAAACTCGTTGCCCATTTTCGAGATGAACTGCCAAATGAACAACTGTTGGGTGTTTTTCATGAATTGGAAATAAAATACGCCACACTGCTTCATTGCTACTAATATACCGTCCAAGTTGATACTGTTTGATTTCATCAACAGATCCATTCTCACTTGATACTCCAAAAACAGCCATATCACTACCTTTGTTGACATATTTGCAAATGTATTTGATTGATTTTACAGAATTGCAATATTCAACATTGATGTGCGCTTTGAACGTTTTGGATAATAGTGGCGAATATGGGACAACCCAACGATTATCAACTTCAATGTCTTGATTTCTGACTTTTAAAATTATTGATTTACCATTTTCATCGGTTGATCGACGACGATATTGTGGATAACCATCATTGCCGGTAATAGTTTCTGGAAGCATATTACCGCTTCTGGAAGCATATTACATGCTCTTGGATAACGTTTTGTGCATTTTCTATCAGCCATACATGGTGAGTTCATGTTGTGAACACCGCATGGACCATGAATCATTTTTTGGTTACAATTTCAAATAATTCAGGATCGACAGTTGAATCGGGAATTTCTGCTGAAATCACGTTATCAATCTCGTCGGGTGTAATTTTATTGATCAACCAAATCAAAATATGGGTATGTGGTAATCCTTTTTTGCCATTCAACTGAATACATCCAGCAACGTGTTTCTCCGAACACATGATGTTTAACAATGAAGTTCATTAATGATTTCAATTTCTGCTTTAATACCCGTGCAGTAATGTCATGGCGATTTTGTGACGATTGACCGGGCAATAGATGCTCTTTGATTTCAGTCCATGCTGGATTACAGGTGAATGTAATGAACAAATCTGGACGAC
Organism: Dolomedes plantarius; assembly: GCA_907164885.2. NCBI lineage: Eukaryota > Metazoa > Arthropoda > Arachnida > Araneae > Dolomedidae > Dolomedes > Dolomedes plantarius. The sequence goes on from OU015490.1 coordinate 27,134,670, forward strand.
CGTATTGACGAACATATGACATTGCTTCTTGTGCGTATTGATGCATATGACGTGGACTGCCTGTATATGTTGCCACTAATATTGTAATTTTCCCAATATCATTTACATTGCCGTCATTGTTTATTGCATCACGCAAATGTATGTATTCTTCAGAACGTAGTTTTTTCTGATTCATGCGAATATATAACAAACGTTCAGATTCAATTTTTGCATACATGTCAACAATATATTGATGAAACAATTGACGGCATTTTAAAATGTGATTTTGTTTGTTTTCACGAATCAGTCTATATGAATAGTAATTCATAGCACTGACCTTTTTGTTTATATCTTCACCATTTGCCGGATTGATCATTTTGATGTTAAAATGGTATCCATCTTCTCCTTGCCAGAACAATATTGGATACTGTAATGCGTCGTAGGAGCGGTGAGTATCTGCAACACGTTGAAGACGATTATTTCAACGATGAAGTACGATGCCGCGTGATTCAAATAGTTCTCCAACAATGACTATTGCCACTTCATCGTTTGTTGGAGCATTAAATCTTCTTGCGTGTTCTCTAACAGGTGTTTTGTCCGCTCGAATCACAATTTTATGGTCATCGGATGGCATTACTTCAATGGCCGTTTTGAACAATTTTATCAATTCGTTGTGCTCATGAAATAATTGTTGCAACGATTCAACTATTTCTCTTCTATTGCCTTCGTTAATTTTACAACGTTGACCTGATCACTTGAATTTCCAATAAAATAAATTTGCAAAAATTTGTGGTCATCCATAAATGGTAACAAAGAGCCTGCTGTATGATATATTTGTCCTTGAATCTTGAATGTTGGCATGTAATTCTCAATTATTATATTCGTTGCACCAAACGAAGTCATTTGAAAGCATGTGTTATAATTTCGTATGTTATTAAAAAAAATGCTTTGATTGTGTTGTAGTACCAGCGTCTAAAGAGAACAATGGCTCAAGTGGTGGATTCAATGGTGGCAATTTAACTTTACCATTCAAACACATCCCAGGTGCTTCATTCTTGAATTTTAATGCGTTGCAATGTGCGCAAACTTTATTCATTCTTTCAACAACCACAACTGGAGGCAAGCTATATTCAATATCCGAATTATATTGAAATGCAATACGATCAAGTTGAACCAATTGATTTAATCGATTCATTTGCATACGTAAACGACTACTGTCACTGTCTAATACAGATTGTCTTAATTCCCTAATTCTTACTCGATTTGCTTCATTTAGTGCTTCGTGTTGTTGGGATGATTCAGTAGCACGTGACTGTGACATACGTAATCAAATTTGATTTTTTCGTTGTGCTGTTTCTTCTGTTTCATTTTGCCTTTCTTCTCGTTTTCTCTTAGCTGCACTTGTGGAAAGAGCCAATATTTTGTCGTTTCGGTGGCATTTTTAACAACAGAAGAGTCGAAGAGTCAGAATACAAAATTTAACCTTCACATTTAAGTCCACAACAAATATGATAAAACGTTCAAAATATCTCTGACGTCGAGCTTACAGAACGCTTGTCCTGGTTCCTTGTCTTAAATGCAACCTAAAACCGCATTCCATCATATAGACTAAAAAAAAAAGAAATTGCCATCTTCAGTTATTGTAAAATGAGAATGATACAAAATAAAATATCACGCGAATAATACAAAATATAACATCATGCATGCAAACAATCTCAGGAGCAGGAATCTAGCAAATATATCATACTGGTAGGCTGATTTCAAACATCACACGTGGGTGTATTCTTCCTCCTTCAAAGTCGGGAGTCTCCCTCAAGAGTCGGGGGCCATTGAAGTTGACCCTCCCCTCCCTCAAAGGAATGTCTGAGAGGGGTGGCATGAGACTAATCTACATCAGAGGGGTGGCTTTCTAGGGTTGTTAGGTGCTGCCATCCATATTTTTTTTTTTTTTAAGTAGAAGGTTCATAGATATCTGAATAGACGGCGAACGAAAAATATTTTTAACTTTCTACTGGTCAGATCGAGGATTTCAATAGCTTTAAACCTTCTCGGGACAACACGGACCATTTTGCAAAAAACCGCGTGTAAATCGGTCCAGTAGTTTATTCTATAGAGGACAAACATACGCACATTGTCATATATATATATATATAGATAGATTATTGTGTGCCAATATATTGGCTGGGCCGTAAAAATGTTCGTCGAGGGCCGCATGCGGCCCGCGAGTTTGACACCCCTGATGTAGACTTCCCCAAATAGCCCTTAACGCGGTTTATCATGGCCACACATGTTATATAGCATATATGCATACATGTTTACATAAAGCATACATATAGGGCATTTATTTACGTACAATATACATGTATAGCACACGTTTAGTATACGTATAGAATATGTTTCCAAATATAAACACGTTTTAAAAAAAGTCTGAAGTCCTCCCCCCCCCTGATATTAGCATCTTGTTTTTTTAATGATGTATTATAATTATGTAAAAATACCATCTAATGTTCTCAGATGTCACTTTTATTTAACTATCACCACCACACAAAAAAACTTAGTAAACACGCTCGCCTCGTGTGTACGGAAGAACGCCAAATTTCCCACCAAATGTGTTCCCCAAGTCAGTTGGAGAGGGGGGGGGACGAGGGGAGCACGGCTTCACCTCGGCTCCGTGCGAAGTGAGTCGCTCATGGGGAAAACAAAGGGGAAAATGCTCCGAATCAGACTCTGGTAAGTGTGAACCAAGTGTCAGGAATAATCAATTTAGCGTTTTCGCCGTTTCTACTAGGCAGATCCGTTTGAAAGCTAAAATTACTACAGCTAGCACTCTGTAGATTTCCCGGTCTCGATTTTTAAAGATGACCGCAGGGTATTTTCCCCATCTTATCACGGTCGCAACCCGAGAGGTTTTTCATTTCGCCTAACGGGGAATCATTTTCCTTTCCCTCCATAACTTTACAGGATAACTCAGTTTGTTCATCTACGGTTTTGATTTTTTCGGGGGAGTCTGTAAAAGACAACTTATCGTTTCCGTCGCTAATACTAGCCGAAACAGTATCCAAGCAACTACTATTAATTGCCTGCTCCTCACTAGGAGAAGATTTCATGTGTTTCCCTGAACTTCCTCAAGTGCATTCTAAAAAACATCAATTCTTCCGCTTTCTGCTTCCGAACCGAATCACAAACAGAGTATTTGGACTCATGTTCCAGGTCATGCTCAACTCCTTTTAGCACCCACTTATAGCTTAATCTGAACGATCCGGGGTCCGAGTCAAATTGCTCAAACATTTTAGAGATTACCTCTTTAAAACAAGGATCCGAGGGATTTTCTGCCCCTATCCTCAATTTTGCCAGTTCAAAATCTGTCCTCCTGACTTTTTTTCTGAAATTCCTCCTGAAAAGCTTCCAGACGTCCCTGAATCATTTCTTCGTCAAATTCGGGGTGTTTGTCTTATCAATCGATTAGAACGGACTGTACGTAAAACTTTAACGAAATCCAACTTTATTTAGGCCTTTGTCAGGGCGAACATATTCCATACAACAAACGTTAGACGAATATCATTTCACCGCTAGGGGACTCACGTGACTCGCGGTTTACGTCCTTTTGGCAGCTTGCCAAAAGAGCGGCTGTAACACGGGGCTTTTTATTTTATAAGAGCAATTATTTGAATGGATCTTTTATTTTCCGGTTCAATTCCCCAATTCTTGCGCGAGATACGCCAATTCGTGGGGTTGTGCTTTATTTAAGAAAGCCATCTTAAATTTAAAAATACCCGGAAACAAGACAAAATTTGCCTTTAAAATTCACAAATTAATTTAGAAGACCGGACGGTGTTATACAAAATACCCTCACAATATACTTAATAGTAATTCGACAAAACAGATTTAAAAAAACACAAAAATAATTCAGTTAAAAATTAAAGCATACTTTTAAACATAACTTTTAAAATAACTTTAAAACTCTTAAACTAGCTGATAAAACACAATCAAATATCCTATTCTTAACATTTCACACAATAAAAATATAAAAGAACTATCAAGTTTTAAATTTTCAAATGGCCTAAAACACTTAAACATAACAATTTTGAACTGCAATAAGTTTGAACACAAAAACAAAATTTCCTATCCAAAATTTTTAAAAAAATGGTCACTGCCTTAATGCTAAGCTAAGCACTTACCCCGTTTTGCAGAACACATCAGCAGGACAGGCACCACACTTCCACGGAACCAGGAGACAGTTCTTGTAAAGTTCAAAGAACAGATTTTAACACGTTCACGGCACGCACAGTTGTTTTTTTTTTTGTTTGTTGAAGAAACTTCGATGACGCAAGAACCAGGACAGGTTGCGTCCTCACACCTTTTAACGTAACATGAAAGTCGAAGATAACACGAGAGATAAGACTCAAACAGGACAGCGTCCTAAACACCTGTAGACAGGAGAACTTGACGTGATTTGCTCGTATCTCGACGTGGCGCCTCCAATTACAACTCTGTAATGTCCTCGGTGGAAAAATGAGACGCACGACAATTATATTACACAGAGCTCGTATTAAACAAATAAAACTGTACACTATGTACAAAACAGTCTAGGCTCCTCTGCATATGAGAGGTTCTATAGGAACCAAAATATCTTTTACATTAACAGAGATGTTTCTCTCCACTTGTAAAATCGGGAGCCGAGAGAGGAATTTTTCAGGCAATCGGTCCGCAACGGCGCATTCCCGCACCGTATTCGACGGACAAATTAGAGGCTCAACACCAGCCACCTCTCTCCAGGGCAGACACCCACACACTCCTTTTTCAGCCAGCTGGCCGGGGAGGGGCGCAGGAGCGACCCACGGTGGTTTCTTGGAACCGGGAAGAATTCGTAAAGGGGTGGGCTTTTGCTTGGGTGGCCCCTCTTCCCCGAAAAGGGCCAATACGTAACAATACATAGACCTTTTTTGGAACAGAACATATGAGCCAATTCTATACCTCTTTCGAATGCTGTATTTCTAACCATAGCCGTAGTGTTCTAACTTTTTTTTTTTTGGGGGGGGGGGGGGGGGGGGGCACGAATTAAATTCAGTTACGGCCCTCCTCAGCGGATTGACTTCCGGATGGTCCTTAAACCATGAATTATAGATTTTTTTAAAAATTCAATAACAATAGAATTGATGTTTGAGTAGTATTCAAAAGTTATACAATGAGAGAATAAATATAATACAAATAAAATTAGAAAAAAGATAGCATCGAATTTTTGTTATAGATCATATTGTTAAAAGATATATTAAGGCTAAAGATATAATCGGAATCTTCAATTTCACAGTTTGAAAAAGTGGGAAAAAAACCAACTTTCTTAAGTTTTCTTCAATTTTCCGATTTTAACTGAACTTCTATTAACGTTATAATTTATTTCAAGTTGTTTTTTTTTTGGGGGGGGGGGGCACGTACCCCCCCGTATTTTCTGATTAGGCTCAATTTTACTCTAAGGATCTTATTATACAGAGCCACTCGAGTGGCGAACGCGAGCCACAGATCAGACGCACGGGCTGGCCACAGCTGTGGCTCATCCAAGTCACAACAGTGGCCCGGCTTAGCTTCCTTGTGCTTTGTAATGATTTCATTCCTTTTTTAGTATTCAAGATGTCTTCAAGTGAAGAAGATAATTTGTGCTTGCTTCTCTTACTGAAAAAAAGAAACGCAGACAGAAAAGGACTTTAGGAGTGCATCCCTTATTAGGAAGGCCCTCAAAAGCTGTTTTTCATACACTGTAGGATGATTTAAGAGCAGACGACAAGTTGTTTTTAGGTACTTCCGGAGGTTTTCTGGGGGTCAAACGTTCTACATTCCTCTCGAACAAAGGAATCGTTGTAAACCCACATAAAAAATTTATTGAGTCAAAATTTGATTTTTGCGATGGTAAACCATATAATTTGCAAACAAAATCACATCATAAAACTTCTCAAAGATTTTTAAAAAATTCTAAAATTTAAATTGTTTTTAAAGTGGGGTAAATTAAAATCGTTATAACTCTGAAAATTATTTGTCGAATTTCAAATTGTTTTCATTTAGTTACACAGAAATATAACAGTTTTAATTGTGATTCAGCGTTTAAAAATATTAATTTTAAAAAAATCAATAGAGTAAAATTTTTAAAAAAGGTAACTTAATTTTAAAGTCATATTTTCAAAAAATCATTTTCAAAAGTTAATGTTTTAAAAATTGCTAAATCAAAATTAAAAGTAAAATTGTAAAAGACATATTCCAATTTTGAACCATTTTTCTTTAACGGTTCTTGACTTATAACAATTTAAAGACGAGAAAAGGTGAAAAAACCCCCCCCATGATGCAGAAAACGCATTTACAGGTTTAAACATAGATTGTTACCATTAGAATGTTGAAAAAAAAAAAGCGAATATTTCCTGTTGTAATAAAGATACACATGATTTGAACGTCACCTTAAGCGGAAAAGAACACAATTTAATGCCACAAAACTTTCCGAAAATTTGAAGAATTGTGTCCTGGAACCCCTTAAAACTGCAGTCAGGGTCAGCCATCCTTGCGGCGGATGGTATGCACTGGGGACCGATTGAGGGGGGGCCCCAACATGATCAAGAACTAAAATAATGTACTCTTGCACATGAATTGATTTCGAATGAAAGGGATGTAAATAACGCACAAGACATATTGCAATACATACTAAATAATACTTATGAGTTGTTTCTAAATATATTAAGTGTGTTAAAACTTTTCTTTACGTTGCCAGTTACTATAGCAAGTACTGAGCGCTCTTTCAGCATATTAAAATTAATGAAGAATTATCTTTTGTCAAGCATTTGTGCAGAACGCTTAAATGCACTCGCTATATTAAGCATCGAAAAAGAAATTGCAAAAAAATTGTAATTCTTTTGAAGTAATTAATGTATTAGCAAAAACAAAATCACGCATTAAATAAACATGTATTAGTAATATATGTTCATGTTTCTAATTTTTTTACTTTACAAAAAATTTAGGGCCCCAAATGTTTTCTTGCACCCAGGCCCCTTTTTTAGAGAAGGCCGGTACTGACTGCAGTAAAATTGTTTAATTATCCACTGATATCCATCATAATCCACCGAGGAATATTATTTTTCGCCATATTGAAACCATAATTTTAGCCTACAACCAGCTCAAACAACGTCTAAGGGTTAACCGAGTCAATAGTCTTGGCCAAGGCTAGGAACGGGAACCGTGGCTATCTGCAGTGGCTCTATATAATAAGCTCCATAGCACACAAGGGTCCGCTACCACAGCCACAGTCGCGCAGGCGAGCCACAAGAAGCGAGGGTAGGCGACTGGAGTGGCCTGCCCAGGCGACAGTCGCGACCTGTGGCCACAGCTGTGGCTCAATATAATAAGCTCCGTACGATTGCATGTATAGCTTCGAGTGGCTTGTCTGTGCGTGGGAAACTGTGGCGAACACGCGCCACAGCTGTGGCTCTGTATAATTAGCCCTTAAGATTATTTCAACAATATCATGAATATATTTCTCTAACTACATTTCCGAACGCATGTATGAGGAGCTCTTCTCTATTTACAATATCCAATCCTATTGAGTCGGCAATTTTCCTTTCAACAAACGGTCTTCTTGACCTTCCGTCGCATAAACCAGTGCTCCGCAACCGCCGTGGCACACTAGTGTGCCGCGAGGTGATCTTGACTGTGCCGCAGTGATTTTATCGATAATTAAAAAAATTAACCACCGCATTAGTTAGAAATTTTTCTAAGTAAAATATTCCTCTAACTTTTCGCTAATATGCAATTTCTTTGGGTCGATATTATACACAAAACAAAAACATGTTACCATACATTGTACGTATGCTCGAGCGTCATATTTCTGGATTTGAATTAAGAAAGAATATCCACAAATTTCTGACAAGGCCATTGCAATTTTGCTCCCTTTTTCTACGACATACTGATGCGAACAAAGTTTTTCGACACTGGTTGTAATAAAAAGGGACAAGCGATCATGTTTACAGGGTCTTGACCATGAACTTCGAATAGTTCTTTCTAATATACAGCCAAATATAAAACGTACATATGTTCAAAACAAACTCAAATATCTAGTTAATAAATTAGTTATGTTTAAATTAACTTTGATTTATTAGGCCTAAGTGAAGACCAAAACACAAGTTTTAATATAAAAAATTTAAAGAGTTTTTCTTCTTGTAAACTATAACTTTATATTTTTGGTCTTGTGTTGTTGCACAGTTCAAAATGATTTATATAAAATTTAAATGGTTATAATTATTTTGATACATAGAGTATTGTGTTTTTTTTTTTATCTAATAAAAACATACGTATTTATTGTAATTTATGTATTTGCAAGCTTTTTCTTGTGGTGTGCCGAGGAATTATCGAAAAAAACGTTGTGCCGTGGAAGATAAAAGGTTGCGAAGCTCTGCCATAAACAGGGAAGCGAATATTTCCCCTTATGTGTCTCAGTGTCCGCTGTGAAAGTCTGCAAAAATACCGAGTTAGACTTCGGATTTTTTTTAAATTTTGTTATTACAAAGCAGAGAATTCTCAACTTGCGGGATTGGCTCATTGCCAACTGACTTTTCATTGCTAACGTTTTCTCGGGGATTCGAAGGTCCACATATTAAATGAGCTATGCGCTTGATTACAATTTTTACAAATTTAATTCCTTTTCCAACGCATCTTTACAGTGAGTCTTCTCCCTAGGCAAAGGAAACAACGACCCTGACTTACAAGCCATTTCTTTCTTTCACTTACGTTTAGCGTACAATCTTGATTAGAGAGTGATTTAAAAAACAAAAGAGATACAATTTCGTTTTCCGTTGGTGGTAGCAATGAATGCAGAAGTTAAAGACATTTCTTTTAGTATTAAATTGGTATTTATTTTTAGAAAAATGCCCATTACTTATCGGTTTGCGAACTACAGTTTCTGAGACACAATTATTTCGATTTCCTAGTAAAAGCGACGTTTCGCGGCATTCGATTTCATTTTTCAAAAACTTAACCAAATCATTTATGTCGAATGTTTCGTTTGACTGACGCTGTCTATTGTACTGTAAATTTATTACTTCTGGGATCCTTTGTAGTATAACTGGACAGAATAAGCGGCACACCAACTATTCAACGGCACACCAACTATCTACAGTTCAACGGACATTGGCGCACCCAGGATTTCTCTTGGGGGGGGGGGGGGGAGCGAGCTGAACGGATAAAAAATATTTATATTGCAAAATCAATATTCATAACGTAGTTTCTATTTCTTTGGGGGGGGAGGCAGGACCCCTCCCGGGCACACCAACTATCTACGGATCTCTAGGTTATGCTACTATAAGTGTTAGCAGTAACACATAGAGATTCTAATAATCAAATATGAATTTCTATGGAATTTCACTATTTAGCTTCTTCAATTCATCTATTTTCCCAATCAACTGATTTTTTAAATTATAAGGATATTTCAACTTTATCCACTTTCGTAAATTCTTCACTTTAAGGTTAATTAATTGTACCCTCAATTTTGGTAACAAGATTCGAAAGCAACTGCCTGACAGCTGTACGTTTCACTTTAACTCTATCAATATTCATTTTCATCAGTATTCAATTAATCCAATCTCTTATATCAAATTGTAAATCTGTCAAATAATTAAACTGGGAGACCTACCTCATAAGGAAGTCTCGGCCATCAGAATCACTCGTTGAACAACGATAGTCCTAAATTCCTTAGTCTTCATATCCCGTCCGTGGTCACCAAAGAATGTGACCATAATCTTCAATAAATAGTCAGAAGGTTCATTTTGAAGCTTTTGTTCAACGGCACACCAGCTATCTACAGATTAATATACATGAGTAAACCATTACATAGATAGCGGGATGGATTAAAAGGGGCGTGAGCTCACAGGTGCACATTCAAACCCATCTAAAATGTCGGCGGGGGTGAAGGAAATCTTGCGCGTCAGTTCCCCCTCGGGAAAATTTTTCTTAACACAGTAAGCGAACGGACGGCAGCCACAATGCACGAGCCAGGTAGGAAGATCCGCTATAACCGCCAGATGAGACTGTCAGCCTTTTATGCGGGAATGATTTTGCATAACATCTCGCGTGGTTTGATCACGCCTCCATCTGACTGGTGTCGTCACTGACAAAGTGACCGAATGATGGAAGATAGACAATGAATGCAACACGGTCTACCATTATCTGTAGCATTTCGTGCGATCTATTTTGTGCGATCGCTTGCCTTCTTTTAACCGTCATTTCTCTTCTCCTTATCCAGTTTCCTTGTCAACCAGACTATAGAACCTTAGCCGTGACCTGAAGAGGATGCTAGATGAAGGTAAGGGGACCGATTTCGCCCTAAAGCTTTAGGGCCTGTTCACATAGGAGTCCGTTGTGTTGCGTTAAGGAAAAGATGACGTTGAGACGAAAATAAACCAATCATATGCCTCCAAACGATTAGCAATGGAATTTTTAACGCCTATGATTGGTTTATTTTCGTCTCAACGTCATCTTTTCCTTAACGCAACGCAACGGACTCCTATGTGAACATGCCCTAAGGAAAGTCGCGAACTGCGAGCCCTGGATGCAAGATGCGGCTACTTTGCAAGAATACTCGGCAACTATTTCCAGGAGAACGCGAGCGGTGTGGCTGTCATCGACGACATCGAAGAGGGCGTGTTCCAGTACATTCTGTCCTACCCGTACACGGGAGAGGCGGAGGGGATGGGTGATGAGACTGTGATCAAGATTTGCGTGGCTGCCGATAAACTGCCGATAAACTTTACAAAAAAGTTTAGCAAAGAAAACAGCCTGCTGGTAGCAAAACTTTTCGAAAACGTCTTTGTTTAGAGGAGGCCGTAACTTTAATACGCTCATGTCGATAAATTAAGGAGAATTCAGAATCACACGGAAATCGAACAATAAAGTAAAAATTTCACCTGTAGAATTATCACACACATCTTCAAGAATAATATGCAAATTACAGGAAGCCACCAGATGACGCCAATAGTACGTCACAATACCGAGAGTGTAAGAGAGGGGTATATAAGGAATGGTGGCAAAGAAGTAAAATTGTTCACAAGCATTCTGTAAGCCGCTCAGTGCCATAACCGAATAGTTATGACACAAAGTATGTATGTGGATGATTTTTTAAGTGATAAAGTTATCGGTCGCCTGGAATGTGGGCGTACTCAAATGGAAGCATCCGAGGAACTTGGAATTGCCTAAAGTGTCATCTCTAGGCTTTGGCAACGATTCCAAGATGATGGTAATGTCAGTAGACGTTAAAGTACAGGTCGCCCCTGAGTTACAACGCCGAATGAAGACTGATATTTGGCAGTAACTGCCAAAAAAAGCAGACGGAGCACAGCATCCGACCAGTCTCGTCAGCTATCTGCAGCCACGGATACCACAGTTTCAAGGCAAACCGTGTACAAACGTTTGGCAAATATTGGTCTATGGATAGAGCATGGCCGACGAGTTGCATCCCGTCAACCACCTCCTACATGTGTGCCAGAACTTGGGAGACAATTGCTTGCTGAGTGGAATAAATCTTCCCCAAGATCAGCTCGATAATTTGATACTCAGCATGGCATTGTACGGACTGTATTTCATCGCATGGGAGACATACAATGTATTAACCATCATACCAACCATGTAATATTAAGTTTTTGTAAAGGAGATATTTTTTAGAATTGCTCCCGGGAGCAAAAATCGTAGTTTTTATGATTGGTATCATACATACACCATCTTTTTTGTTCTTTATCTTTTGTTTAATAAATGGGCTTTATGAATAAGTCACGTTTGTTTTGTTTATGAACATTTATTTGCGGGAGCTGGCATTATCCTCAATTTATGGACATGAGTGTAAGTATGAATGTCAGCGTGGAGCTATAGATACTTTTGGGTGTATATAGACTGGAGAAATAAATTAAGAGGATTTTATCGAATTTCATGAAAAGAACAGAACTGAATGTAAAACCACTGTTTCTAGACAAACATGCAAATCTTGTACGTCAAATACGTAAGCGTACACGTGTGTGTAGGTGGAGCCAGTAGAGAAACCGGCTTTATAAGCCCGCGTAAGTTAAGACGCATTTCGTTCGCTAGCACACCTCGGCGAATTTCTTTGTGTTATTTTTCAGCAATCGGTTA